>PVJI01012463.1:0-51564 GCA_004026765.1 Micronycteris hirsuta | reverse complement strand
GGCCTTGCCCTCCACCCCACACAGCGTGTTCCTGGAAGGGACCTTTGAACAGTGCCACTTCCACAGCAGGACCCTGATAAACGGGCACGTGCGTGGGGCTGCTGGACTGTCCCCCCTCCGGGAACTCAGGCCAGTCGGTTCCACGGTTCCAGCCACACAGAGAAAAACACGTCACATCTGGGGAGTCTCAGCTCTCGGGCCCTCACCTACGACGAGGGGCTAAGAACATCGGCCCCGCTGCCTCCCGGGTGAGTGGCGAGAACTAGACGGGAAGCTGTCCTTAACCCCTGAGCTGCTCTGGGTGCGGCAGCCTGAGGCGGGAGGGGCGAAGGCCGCTTCACCAAGTGCTGCGTTTAAAGGGCTGGTGCTCAAGGGGCCCCTGGGCATGGCTCCCCGCTGATGTCCCTGTCCCCCCCGCCGCCCCCGGCACCAGGCTCTGCCCCCAAGTCACCCGTCGGTTTGGAGCAGGTTTGTTGCCTCTCTGAGTCTTGGTTTCCTTATCTGTACAGTGGGTAGATTAGCTTGAAGCTCAAACTTTTAAGTTTCTAATGCTGCAGAGCTAATAGAGTCTTATGTTCAAATAAAATCTCATGCCAAGAAGCCATGTGTGGAGTACGTCAAAGCAGAGCAGCTCTGGCTAAAGGAGGGGTGCGTGTCTGAGTCCCCAGGACCTGGCCCTCCGTCCAGCCTCCGCAACCCCACGGCTCCGCTCCTGGTCCACAGTACTGAACCCCGTTCTTGGGCATCAGTGCCCAACAGGTCTAGTTCTGCGAAGTGCAGCCAGGGGAAGTGCTCCTGGGTGGGGGTGGGACAGATGAACCGACCCTCACTGGAGGGACTGTCAGTTGGGGTCCCTTGTGCCTTAGGTCCCCACCTGCTGGGCAGCTCTTTTGGGAGACTATGGCGCTACCATCTCTCTGTCCCCGGGGCTCAGCTCGCTGTCAGTGAAGGGGCTCAGTACCTGCGTGTTGAACAGAATAAATAGATGGATGAGGGAAGCAAGGGTTTGGAAACACTCTGCTGTCTGGAGAGAAGTGGACTAGCCCTCTCCTCCCCCCTCCCCAGGCACAGGGGGGAGTAGTCCGCCTGGGTCTCTCCTCCCACTGACCCAGCCTCTCCCCCACGGGAGCCTCTGACGTAAGAGCGGGGACGGGGAGGAGGGATGGCAAAGAGGCAGATCTAGATTACAGCCAGGAAGGGGGGCGCTCCAAGGAAGTCACTGCGGGGGGGGGGGCTTGGCTTGGTGTGAGGGGCCCTGGGGTAAAGGCCAGGGGCTTCCTTACCATCAGAGATCTTTTTCTTCCCATCTGCCTGCTCTCCACCAGCCCTGGTCCTCTGCCCATCCCACCCCCCCCCACCCCCGCCCTGCCTTGAACACTGCCCAGAGAGAGAAGTGCTGAAGAGCAACACAGGGACCAAAATAACCCCCGCCTGCTGGAAGGGGAAAGAGGAGAATCATAAAACTTCCTCTCCTCTCGAGGGCTCCCTGGAGGCTGAGCAGACCCTTGACACCCCTTCCTGCTGGTGCCCAAAGGCGTCGCCCCTTCCTGACGGGGCCCTCCTGGGACATCCAGGAGGCCCGGCCCTGGGCACAGGCCGGGTGGGGGTGGGAGAAGGGATGAGGGTTTTGGTTTATTTCACCCAGAACCAAGGAACAAACAAATCACCTATAGATAGTATGCAAAGCTATCTACTACTTGTCAGTTGGGGGTGGGAGTGTGGGGGGACGGGTGCCCTCTGGAAGTGAAGGGTGAGTCGATCACCCTTGCCCTGCGCCAGCCCAGGCCTCCCTGGGTCTTTGCAGGGGTTTCTGATGGCTAGATGAGCCCAAGTTAGGAAGCCGAGTGGAAATCAAGAGAAAGTCTTGATCACAAAAGAACTCGGGCCAAGGAAAGTGCAGAGGGTCAGAGGGATGGATGCAAAGGCTTTCCCAGCAGGGGCACAGACACCACCGGCACTGAGGACGACTAGGCAGCCTGGGGAAGAATCCCAGTTCTGCAGCTGGGCGCAGGCAAGGACCGAGACTTGGCTGTCTGAGGCAGAAATGGAAGTTACCCCCACCCCACCCCAGGAAGGTTCAGGGAAGACCCCCCTCCTCTGGGCAGAACTCTCTGGGGTCCAGAGACGGAATCAGAGGCGCAGCCTCAGGGGGCTGGCATGGGGTCGCCTGCCTGACTCTCTGCTCCCCCAGGGCCCTTTCCCACGGTCCGTGTGGTTTTCTCGGGTTGGGGTATCTGCAAAGCACCTGTTCTGAGTGAGGGTCTGCTGGGTGGCGGGGGTGGCGGTACCGGTAGGCGCCAGTAGACCACCTGACCTGAACCCGCAGTGGGAGGCAGCCAAGAAGAGAATCTGGGTCAGGCAAAGCGGCAAGCTCCGTTCAGGGCTCCGTTAGGATTTACTGTGCACCTGCTTCGCCGCTGGGGCCTCCCTATCTACACCACCAGCGGACTGGGCTGTGCGAGGCGGGGCAGAAAGGGGCCCCAGAGGCGGGACAGGATGGAGCCGATCCCGGGAGCGAGGCGTCTTCTCGGAGCCTCGGTATTCCCATCTGTGAAATGGAAATCACCAACAGGCAGTGCTGAGAGCCGGGAAGGGATGCGGCGACTCGGGAGCGCGCCTGCAGCGCGGGTGCGGAAGGACGCCAGATCCTGAGCGCGCGCCGGGCCGGGGAGGCCCCGAGAGCCGGTCTCGGACGGAGGCGTGGGGTGCGGGAAGTCAGAGGGAGCCCCGATGGGGTGCTGCGCGGCCGGCTCAGCGGTCGCCTCCCGGGCACCCTGCGTCGAGAAGGGGGAGTGGACGCAGGGAGGCTGCATCTCTGTCCACTCCAGAGGCTGGATTCACACAGGGGACTCTACGGAAAGCTCCCATTTCCCAGCTTTTCTCACCCAGAATCCCTCCCTTTGTGTAGCGTAGGTAGGGGGCGGGGAGAAGGCGGAGGGCGAGGAGGGAGGGCCCGCGGTGCGCCGCCCCCGGCACCCCCCCCTCAACCCCACGGTGTGCGCAGCCCGGTGTAGCTGAGCTCCTGCGCTGGGGGTGCCGGAGGCGAGTCCGCCCGCCCCATCCCCGGACCAGGTTCGCTAGCCCTGGGTTCTCGGGCACCCACGAACTGGCGGCGCGGAAGGCATCGGTCTGGGGTGGGGGGGCGTTTGGACGGATCTGCTCAGGTGGCTGTGAGTTCTGCCAGCTTTGGTGACCTTGGGTAGGTCTGTGTTTCCGTCCGCTCCGGGGGTCCCCGAGGGAGATACAGGAGAGGGTTGAAAACGAAGACTAGAAAGCCCCTTTCTAGGAGCAGGAGTGGGCGAAGGTCCCCGGTAGAGCTGGAGCGGGGCGCGGGGCGCGGCTGGGAGGCTGGCGCCCAGCGGCTAGGGTGGGTGGGCGGGCGCACGCTGGGGAAAGGGGACCGCGCGCCCTGGCAGATGCCAGGCTCCATTCCTAAGAGCAGCGTTGGGCAGCTCCGTCCCAGGTGCGGAGTAGGGCGCTACCTCTTTAAAAGCGTCCGGGGCCCAGCCTCCGCGCACCATGTGATTGCTGGAAAGGCCGGGGCTGCGGCGGAGCTGGAGGACGATGAGCGGCGCGCGCGCCGCGCGGAGCCCAGCCCTGTGCCGCGCGGCCAGGGGCTCCGGTCGGTACCAGGTGTCCCCAACTTTGGGCACCGCCTCTGGGACCCCCTGGCGGCCAGCCGGCAGGCTAGTGAGCTCCTGGTATTCTGTTCGGTGGGCTTAGGTGGGCAGGGCCAGGCATGGGGGACCCATGTAGGGTGTGTGTGGGGAGCTGCCTCACACCTGATAAAAAAGCCAGGGGAGGACCCAGCGCTGCTATCTCGAGTTGCTGAGTGGAACCTCTAGGGGTGACAAGGGGAGGGACAGAGATTTGGCCGAGGAAGGGCAGGGGCGTTTCGCCAGCCTGGGCAGGCGTCCACTGTGCCAAGTGGGGCTCATCTCCAGAGGGAGGGGGCTCCAGGGCTGGGCCCCGTGGCTGGGCAACCTCCCACCCCTGGCGTCCGCCCCAGGTGCTACCGCTGATGTGCCTCGCCTGCCATGCCGCCCTCCGTCTCGGGCTTCCAGGCCGCCTACATCACCGTGGAGGTGCTCATCGCCCTGGTCTCCGTGCCCGGGAACGTGCTGGTGATCTGGGCGGTGAAGGTGAACCAGGCGCTGCGGGATGCCACCTTCTGCTTCATTGCGTCGCTGGCGGTGGCTGACGTGGCCGTGGGCGCTCTGGTCATCCCACTCGCCATCCTCATCAACATCGGGCCGCAGACCTACTTCCACACCTGCCTCATGGTCGCCTGCCCCGTGCTGATCCTCACTCAGAGCTCCATCCTGGCCCTGCTGGCCATTGCCGTGGACCGCTACCTCCGTGTCAAGATCCCGCTCCGGTGAGTCTGCTGCAGCGGGAGGTGCCAGCCACGCCCATGCTGGGCAGTGTGAGGGCCCTCCAGAGAGGCTGGAAGGTGGAGCACAGGGCCCCTGTGAGCCAGATGTCCTCTGGGCCATTGTGCCCCAGTCCGCACTCTGTCCCCTGCCCTCTGCTTTGCAGTGCCAGGCTGAGCCACCGTTGAAGCAGGAGGGTGCTGGGCGGCCGGGGGAGTGCGAGCCTGGCCGTGCCCAGGACCCCGGGCTACGCTGGTGCTGTTGTCTGGACACAGCCAGCTGTCCAGCCTGGAGTGGGGTTTTGGAGGGGCCAGCAGGAGGCCCAGTGAGCACTGGACAGGACGAGCGGAGCCCATCAGTCTCAGTCTCAGGGGAGTGGAGGGGGGAGCAGGCTGCAAGGGGGCAGTGAGCGTGGGTGGAGGGTGGCCCCGCAGGAGCGGCAGACGGGCGGCCCTGCCGCAGACACTCACACACGTGCCAGCTGGCGGCGCCCTCGGGGCGGCCCCGGGAGGCTGAGCCGTCAGGGCACCTCTGCCCCGCGCCCGCCCCGGCAGCTCTGTCGCAGCGGGAGGAGGGACAACTGCGGTGCCTTCTGTCGACTGCCCTGCTCCAGCACCAAACTGTGCAGGTCTTTGCTGGTCACCACACAGGGACTCAGGCGGTGTCCAGGCAGCACCAGGGTGGGTGGCCTCGTGGTAACTGTCATCTCCAGAGTGCTAGGGCCCCGGTGGCTCCTTCCACAGGGCTTCCAGGCCACCGTCTCAGCACCAGGCAGGGCCTGGGCGCGCTGCCAGCCGGCCCTGCTGGGACACCCTGTGAGGCCCCTCCACACGGCTCGAGAGGCTGTGGCCGGCTCTGGCACCTGCCGTCCCTGCGGCAGCCTCCGTATCTGGGATGTGGGGCCTGTGGCCTTACTTGGCAACTTGCCCAGGCAGGCCCAGCCACCCATGTTTCTCCCGTTGGCACTGAGTTTGTGCAACTCTGGGAAGCTTTTTTCACGTACCGTTTTTCCTATCCTCACCATGCTTCTGTCAGGAAGATACAGAGGGAGCAGGTAAAGGGGAAACTCAGACCCCGGGTGTCCCCTGATGCTGGTCGGGAGCAGAGTCTCCAGTTTTCCCAGGGCAGGCAACCTGGATGCCCAGGACGCTTGGCGCCGCGGGGCCTTCGAGCCACCCTGGGTCCCAGGTCCAGTGGGCTGTGCAGGAGATGCTGGCTGCAGCCCACTCGGGTGGCTGGACCTCTGCTGACCACGCACAGTGCTGCCGCCTTGGGAGGCTCATACAGACAGACAGGTGTAGGCAGCTGCCCAGGAATTCTGGATGGAGCGGGCGCGAAGGTGAGCAGAAGCCTGGCCCTGCCTTGCCTGCCCCGTGGGTGGCAGTAGCTGCTGGGCTGCCGCCCCAGGGGACAGCTTCTGTGCTCCAGGCCTCTGTGTACCTGGGAGGAGGCGCTGCCTTCTGAGGGCGGTGGCGGCACCAAGGCTGAACGTGCAGGCCTGGGTTCCCGGCCCTGCTGTGCGTTTCCAGTTGTGTGACTTCAGAAAGGCACTCATTCACCCCCTTAAACTTGGGTCCCTCATGCACTGAAGGGGACGTGAACACTGTCCCTTCTTCCTGGGTTGCCTGGGAGAACATAAAGCATGTAGTCTGCGTCAGGCATGTTGTGTGCGAGCCACACACAGCAGGTTCCCATTTGTCGTCTCCCCACGGTCGACATAAGGCAAGGCAGGCGGGCGCTGCCCCACCCGAGTGCCCAAGGAGGTGCCCGGGCACCGTGGGTTGGTCGGCAGTGCCTGAGGGGCAGCTGTGCCACCCTGTCTGTGCCGCGACTTGCACAGATGCCAACCCTCTGATTTCCCATCTCACTGCAGCCGGGCCCTCTGCTCCCAGGCTGCCCAGCAGCTCAGGCCCCAGTGCCTGGAGGGCCCCGTGGAGGGGACTCTTGCTGCTGCTGGCTGCCCCCCCACCCCCACCAAGCCAGGCTCCTGAATGGAGGCTGGGCTGAGGCAGGCCCCTGCCTGTCACACTCCCCACGGGCCCTCCGGAGTCGCCAGGCGGCAGGGTCTGGGGGACACCTCTCTGCCCGGGGGCCCCTGGCCAGCCAGCAGTGAGCGTGGCCCCGGACACCAGGGAGGAGCCTGGAACAAGTGTCGGCAGGTGTGTCCCTGCAGCTGCTGACGTGTCTGCCGGGCCCCTCACTGAGCGAGGCATGGTTTGGTCAGTCGACCACAAATTTTATTTCCTTCCACTTGGCAGAAAGACAAGGGAGAAAACAGGTTCGCAGCATCCAGTTACCAAAAGAGAAAAAACCTCAAATGGTTGATTCATCAATGACCTGTGGTCATTTACATGTGATTTGCATGTCATTTGCATAACACCTTCACTTGTTTGGCAACTGATACCCTATTCCTCTCAGCTCCCACTTCTGGGACCCCCCCAAATTCATCCCAGCACCCCTCACCCTGAGGGTCTGGGTGGCGCCCACTCCAGGGGCCGCCCCTGTGGGGGAGGCTGGCAGGGCTCCCTGAGCAAAGCCCTGTCTGTGGGCAGGAGACCTGGTGGGGGGGGGTGAGATCGACCTGAGTTTTAACCCGGCTCTGCTGCTGACTGATTGCCACCTTGGATATGGTGTTTGACCTCAGAGCCTGCTCCCCCTGCCCCCCCCCCGCCCAGCCCCCGCCCCTCAGACGAAGGGGCTGGATGTGCTGTCTCTGAGGTTTCCGTCAGCTCTGTGGCTCTTCCGTGCCATTGCTCCAGGCCGTGCTGTGTTGAGACCTTGGCAAAGCCATGTTGTTTTAGCCCCTAGTGTGGAGAACGGGCGTGAGGCTGTGGTTTCATCTGCTGCAGCTCAGTGCTCGCAGCTCTCAGTGGAGACCACCGCCAGCCCCTTCCTGCACAGTGTCAGATGAACTGAGGTCCGAGGCTCAAGGAGGGTCAGCAGTTTGCCCAGAGGAGCATCTTGTCAGGAGGAGAGACAGGGCTTGAATTGAGGCCAGGCGCCTCTCACGGGCGAGCCCACGTGCGGCCGGAATCTGCCCCAGAAGCTATAGGGCTCACGGGGGAGGCTGTCGGCAGGGTGGCCTCTCCTCTGATCTGGGCCTGCATCCCCTGCTCTCCGCTCAGCCCACAGACACTCCTCCCCGCCCTCCTCACCTTCACCCCAGTGGGCGGATGGCCCCTGGTAGCCTCGCCTCTGTCCACAGCTGGAAGCCTGCCTGACCGGGCTGCTGACCGAGAAGCACAGCCAGGAGCGGAGGCTGGCCTGCTGGAGCAGGCTCAGGCGGAGCGAGGATTCGGGCAGATTCGGGTGTGTTCACTTTCAGACACGACGTTAGCCTCCCACCCTCCCCACTAGCCTGGGCTTTTCTTGACGATTAAAGGGGTCTGTGCTCATACCCCAGCCTGCCTCCAGCCAGCCACTGTCTGTGGCCTCAGGGTCTCAGGTCCTGGCCCCTGCTTTTAGAGGACTCAGGCGTCCCCTCACCTGGGCAAGGACAGGTCCACTAGAGGCCTGGAGCAGCCCTGCCGTCCAGCCCCCTCCGCTGCAGAAGGGGAAGCAGAGGCCAGGGTTCCAGCGTGGTGAAGGTCACCCCCGCAGGAGGTCTGTCCTCCCCCACCCCACTGCTCACTCTGGCTCCTTAGCCTCTGACCCTAAAGGCAAGGCTGGGCAGGAAGAGCTCTCAGCAGTCACCCCTCCAGGGACAGAGCAGAGTCAGCAGGTCAGTGCTGGGCTGAGGGGAGTGTGATTGGTGATGAGAAAGGTCATTCTGTGTTTGAACTAGGCGTGGCCTTCAGGTAGGTTTTGCTAAGGAGCGAGCTGGGCCAGGTGCGGTGGGCTGTCGTTGGGAGCAACATGGCCGCTTTGCCGAGCTGGCGAGGAGGTGGCTCCCAGGCTGCCACCTGCCCAGGTCTGAGCTTCTGGGAAGCAGGTGGAGGCCGGGGTGCCCTCTGCAGAGGGGCCTGGGGTGGAGTCCTGAGTGTATGTTTATTGTTTAAAATGTCAAGTCTAGGAAAAAGTAAAGATGAGAAAATCACCAGCAACTCTACCACGTGCCGACGAGTATTAATATTTGGCATTCCAGAAAAACTTCCCGAGCAGCTGTTCACCCCCCTGTCTGTCCATCACCTGTCCATCACCTGTCCATCACCTGTCCATCACCTGTCGGTCACACACAGCCGAGAGCGTCTGCAGCTTCATAACCCAGTTCGTTTACCTCGTGTTACGTCCCAGGCATCTCCCCATGTCGACGCAGACGATTTGGTGAGGATTTTGATGATGGCACAGTGTGAGCCTGGTTTTTTAATTCATCTTCTAGTGTCATGCGCTGCCGCCCTTCCCGAGGAAGGCCTTCGCCGCCCCCACCCCCAACAGGGGGCCAGGCGAGCTGTCTCTGTTGGGTGCTCAGGGGGCATCTGTGTCTCCTTCCCCATTGCTCATGGTCCCGGTGGCTTTCCTGAGCTCGGTCAGTGCCAGACGGCCAGGACCGCATCTGCCGCCCGCCCGTGTCCTCCCACGCCCGGCTCGGAGTAGGCGGCTGTCCACATTTCTTCAGTAAAAGAGCATCATGTTTTATTTATCCATTCTTACATTTTTTTTATTAGGGTTATTACCATTTTTAAAAATTATTACAACTATCACAGCATGATATTCATGAACCTTGTTGTTTGGAAGGTTGGGGCCCACCCTGTGCCCTGGGCCGCGCTGCTGCACCGGGCACAGCCTCCAGCTGTGAGCGGCCCGGGCAGCGGTTTCCCGCCTCTCTCTATCCCAACTCCGCCTCTGCTCCAGCTCCGTCACTCCTGCAGGCCAATCCCACGGGAGCCGCCACCCCCCAGAGAGATCCTGGCATTCCTCTGCCCCAGGCCCTTCCAGGCTGGGTGGGCAGGACAGGTGGGCTGTGGGGTTCAGCTCAGTGCCTGCCCACTCCCCGACGAGGCCCGGACGTCCTACTACTCAGCCTCGCGGTGAGGAACGCCGTCCCGGGCTGCGGGGCCCGGGTGTGCTCCCTCTGGTTGGCTCGCGGTGGCAGGGCAGGCACAGAGCAGAGGTGAGAGATGACAAGGGGCTGTCAGTCACCCCCGCAGCCTCCTGGGCTCAGCAGACAGCTCAGTGTGCGCTCCCAGACCGACCGACCACGTGACCTCCGTCCAGGTCAGGTTTTAGAACAATTTCCGCAACCCAGAGGCCCCTGGTGTCGCCTCCTGTCAGTGCCCTTGCGAGTGACCGCCAGGCTTGCCTTTGTGCCATAGATTGGTTTTGCCTGTTGTTGAGCTTTTCTAAAGGAAATTGAGTAGTGTGTGTGCTTTTCTATATACTGTATTGTGTTCGGTTTAAACACTGATTGGTTTACACTCTGACATGTGTGAAAGAAACAGCCCAAGAGTTTGCTTGTGGGTTGGATGCGGGCGCAAGGGGAAGAAGAGTCAAGTGCGACCACACTTTTCGTCTTGAGCCCCTGAAGCAGGGATGACAAAGGTTCCCGTTTGGACTCGCTGGGCCCGGCCGTGCGTGATGCTGAGCAGGCCGCCGGATGTTCACAGGTGGACTTCAGGAGGGAGGTCAGGGCGGGGGTGGGGAGCCGCTGGCAGGTAGGCCCCGTGGCTGGACAAGTCCCCACGATGGAGAGGAAGAGCAAGGGCTGAGTGTTGAGTGGCTGGGGAGGAGCACCAGCACCAGGGAGGGAAGGAGGACCAGACACATCAGGGGGAGGGGACCCCAGAGCCCTGAACGTGGTGTCCGAGAGGCCACGTGTGCAGAACGGGTCTGAGGCAGCCGGCATGGGTGCTCCTCCAAGGGGCCTAGAGAGCGACGTGGTGGAGCAAAGTGCTTTGTTCCATGTTGTTCTCTCGGTACGGTGACAGTAGTCTGTGTGCTGACTGAGGCACGGTGGAGAGGGGACAGCTGAGCATGGAGTGAAGGAGGGGCTTTCTGGAGTGAAGTCCTGGGAGGGGCAGGCGGGGACCTAGGGGACACCCAGAGGGCGGGTCCAGAGGCCGTGGAGCTCAGCTCCCGGCAGGAGGCAGAGTGCGTGGCGCAGGTGCTGGGCGGTGACATCCCCTTCTGAAGTCAGGCCAGCTGCAGAGAGGGAGGATGCGGGAGCCCGCGGTGCAGAGTCGCCACTGTGAGACCGTTCCCTCGGAAGCGGGACAGTGACTGGAGCTGGGACGTCTGTCGTCATCGGGAGCAGCAGGAAGGGCCCACCTGAAGCTCGAGGTGACGAGTTTGAGGTGAGATGTGTGTCTGCAGCCAGCTGTGTTCAGCTGCAGAGGCGCAACCCCCAGGAGAGTCCCTTCCCTCGCGGACCTTGGTGCCAGACCCTGGCCAGGCATGAGGCCCCTGCCTCTGTGCCCTTAGAGACTGGTGGGCGAGAGCGATCCTCAGGGCAGGGGCAGAGCTGCGCTGCAGGCGGAGGAGAAGGCAGGGAAGGGAGCCGCCCCGGCCACCCCGCGTCAGGCTGTGCTTGGCCTCTCCCCAGGGCGGCTGATGTCTGAGAGACGCTTGGCCCGGGACTGAGGGAGGCAGGGGACCCATGGCTCAGGGCCAAGCACTCACACTTTAGTCTAAGTGCACCAAGAAGCCTCAGAAGTGCTTTAAGCAGGGGGTGATGTAATCCCAATTGCATATTTAAAAGGTCAAAAGTCCTCAATAAAATATTAGCGAATCAAATCCAGCGATATACAAAAAGCATGATATATCTCAATCGAATGCCCTGTGTGCAAGGGCGGTGTGTGCACCACGTGGACATAGGACCGTCCGGCCTGCTGGGTGCAGGGTGGGTGGGGGCAGGGCAGGCTGCTGCGGTGCGGATGGGAGGGGCGGGGTGTGGAGAGGACCAGAGAGATCTGCCTGGAGCCGCGGGTGCTGGAGCGGATGTGCGAAGTGGAGAAGGAATCGGCTGTGAGGCTGTGACTCCGCGGTTTGTGGCCGAAGCCACGGGGTGGATGGTGCTGCCCTGCCTGGAGCTGGGGGAGGGTGGGGGCATGGGGGGGCAGTGAGGGAGGGCAGTGGGGAGACCCAGATCCTTGGAGACACTGCAGGGGAGGTGACAAGAGATCCCCCGCGGTCGCCCCCACGGCGCAGCAGGGGCCTGTCACAGCTGCCGGGCACTGAGTGGTGAGTGTTGGCTGAGGCAGCAGGATGGTGGTCACTCAGGCCGCCGGCAGCCATTGTGCACCCAGCGCAGCCCCGGGGGCAGAGCTGGTGGGCGCAGGGTGCTGGCAACTGGGGAAGGCCCCACCTAGCCTGAACTGCCCCAGTCCCCTTCAGCCCCTGGAGCGAGTGTGCTTGGCAGGGCAGCAGGGCCGGGGCGGGGGGTGGGGGGTTGGCACGGTGCTGGCGGCCAGACCTGCAGGCTCTCAGAAGCACTGCATCCACTTCCCAGCCCCCTGCCCCCGCCCCCACCCCCAGCATGGCCAGAGCTGGCTCTCAGCCTGGTTTCTCTCCCAGTGGAACCAAGGGCTCGGGCCACAGCCACCCAGCTGGACCAGGAAGTCAGCGGGCAGCACCCTCCTGGGAGCAGGAGAGGGGAAGTTCTGTTGAAGGAAGCCCCTGTCCCCTCGACACTTTCCTGACCCTCTTTCCCATGAGAGGCGTCACCCTCCCCTGTTCATGGAGACGCGCTGTGGAAGGAAGGGTGTTGAGCACACGCCTGTCCATGTCGTCCACGTCATCCTGAGGCTTTCAGATGAGATGTGGGGGCCTGGCAAGTGCGGGGCACTCAGGGAACGGACGCTGTTACTGGGTCGGATTTCCCGGAGCCTGTTTGACGTTTACAGTGTGATGTCCATTGGCCTCCGCTGTCCACTGCACTCAGGTCGCATCAAAACGAGCTGCAAGCTCTTGAGGACAGGGGCGGTTCTCTCCCGTTTCCACCTCGCACCCCGGCTGGCCCTCAGCAGCTGGCTGGGTCGGTGTCTGCCAGGAGAGGAATGGCAGGGTGCTTGCGTGGAGGAAAACACTCCCAGGGAAGGTGGGGTGGCCCGGCTGGGAAGAAGCCAGTCGGATATTTCATAGTCACCCACGAGCCAAAGGCAGGCCCTGGAGAAGGAAGGATTATTTCATTAAAACACTCCCAGGAGATCGGGGTGGGGGGCTGGAGCACAGAGGTAAAAGGTCTCACTCCAGCTCATCTGACGAGCTCCGGGGGTGGGGGAAGTACCCTGGTCTCCTGACCCCCTGCAGGCTCCTGTTTCCAGGAGGGAAGGGTGTGAACAGCCCCTCTGGGACCTCCTGTCGGGCTCCAGAGCCCCTCTGGGGAGAAAAACTTCAGTGTGTCTGGGGACTCGCTGAGCCCAGCAGACACAGGGGCCAACCCTCTGCAGGGAACCCCCCATTACGGGGTCCTGGGGGCCACCTTGAAGACCGCGGCACAGCAGACACCCCTCGGGGCGCTGGTCAGGCCCCGGGGCTGACGGTCTGCACTGAGCCAGCGAGCCAGGCGGGGCATGAAAGCGTGGCTGTAATCAGGACGGGGGCCACCGTGGGGGTGGTATTCACACATTCACACCTGTGGAGTGTGTGTGCCTGTGCGTGTGTGCAGGGGGTTATAGCTCTTCATTCTCATTTTTACAAGTCACGAAATACTGGCCCGGGCTTCCAGATCGTTCACGAATCTCTGCCTGCTCACCCCTATCCCCCCTTCCCGCCCAGCCCCTTGTGAGCCCCAGCCCAGCGGGGCTTCTTCCTGTGCGCACTCCACCCCCTGAGGCAGGAGCACCATTCACGTGTTCAAGTCCCCGTGTGTCTGTGGTGACGCCAGGCCTGTCCTCAAGGGCACAGACCCACAGGCGGATGATTCCCCAGTGGCCCCGGCAGGAGGCCTGGGCAGGCTCGGCCCACTCTGGGCACATGGGGCCCAGGTCACTCTGGCCCAGGCCCCTGCGGCGCTCAGCCCCACGCCGCCCTCCCCCGGGAGCGCTGTCTATACCTCCGACCGTCTTCTCCCCACCCAGGCCTTGGAGTTCAGAGAAGGATGAGACCTCTCACATAAACACCCCGGAAAGCTGCTCCCCTCTCGTCTGTCCGGTTCTCGCTCACTCTGTAATATTCAGCTCAGACGACACCTCCTCCAGGAAGCCTTTCTTGTTCTGCCCTCACTTCCCACAGCTCCCGTGCTCCTGTGAAGCACAGCCCTTGTCAGATCTCCTCGGTGGCCCAAGCCCATTCTTGCTGTGTCCACACTGCCCAGCGTGAATCAACTGACCCCAGGAATCGCTGAAGGGTTGTTAGGAACAGCAAGTGACTTTTGAGAACCTAGTGTTTGCGAGACTGTGCTGAAGGCCTTGCAAGGGTTCTCTTGTTTAAGTTCTCGCACAGTTTTCTGAAGAGGCACTGACAGCATTTAATATTAACAGTATAATATAGCCCTGGCTTCCGTATTTCCTGAGAAGCTAAGGCTCAGAGAGGTCAAACAGCCCGCTAACAGCCGCGGAGCTGCTGCCTGTAACTGGGATTGTCAAATGAGTGATTGAACTGGTGAATGAAAAGGCCTGCATTTGAGCCTTGACCCCAGCACTGCTGGGTGATCTTGGGTGAATCACGTACCTGTCTGGGTCTCAGTTTCCACGTCTATGAAATGGGCTCAATTCCAATCCCTACAGCAAAAACCTATCTGTAAGGCAGCACTGTCGGAACTGGAGGTGAGAATAGCATCGTTTTCAGGGGTGAGCTGGCTGGGGGTGTGTTGGGGAGGGGGAGGCACCCCAACCCCTGCCCCCACCTGGTCTCTGGCCTGCCATTCAGAGCTGCCCCAGGGCTGGCCTTACTGCCTGGCATGGACCTCCAGGCGTGTGGGAGCAGAGCACAGACCCACACAGTTGTGGGTGGACATGCCCCATGCCTGGAGCCGGCCTGCTTCCTCTCTGTGTCCCAACTGGGGGAGCTGCAGAGGGCTCCCTTCGGGCACTGGACATGAGGGTGGGGCTCGGTGACCCGTGGGTAGAAGGAGGCTCCACCCCAGCGAGAGCGCCTGCCCTATGTGCAGCGGGGGCTGGGCTTTAACCCTCAGCAACGTGACTCCCCACTGCTGAAGCTGAGTCGGCCAGGAGGGGGCAGTTGCAAGGCCCCCGCATCCCGTCAGTGGCCAGAGCCCGAACCCAGTCTGCAATCAAGACGGGAAGAAAAACGTTCAAGGGAAACACTGTCTCCCCCAAGGAGACTCAGGGGCACGGGAGCCCCTCCCATCTGTGGGAGGCTGGGGGACAAGGATTCCCCAACCCGCCCAGTGCCGGGGGCAGCCTGGGGCTGGGAACCCAGAGCCTGGAGCCCAGGCCTGTGCTGCTGCCGGCCCCCTTGACAAGCCACCTCATGGGTAAAGGGACTCTCGGTCCCTGTGCCTGCCGACTCCCTGGGGGGCCGCAGGGACCCAGGGCGTGGGCGTCAGGCTGCTGCTGCGCTGCTTTCCGAGTCTCAGCCAGACTCCCATCCTCTGCTTCTTCACCTGTAAACTGGCCAGCATGTGCCTCGTGGGTTGTAGACGCTCGTGGGTACAAACAAATCTCTCCCCAGCATCCTGGGGCTCCTTCCCCTTTCCTGCAGCTGCTGGGAGGCAGGACAAGGGGTGGACAGCGGTGGATGCGTGTCTGTCTGTCTGTCTCCATGCGGTTGGGGTGGGCAGCCTACCAGCCCATCCACAGTGTGGCCTGAGGCTTCCTTTGTGTGGACGGTGCTGGCGAGTGCAACCATGAAGTGGCCGCGGCCCAGCTGGCCGCCACACGGAGCCTGTGCACAGGTGAGGGCGTGACCTGTCACTGTTCTGGGCTCACGGCCCGGGCACCTCCCTTTCCGCCTCAAGCTCGGCTGTGAGCGCGGGGGCTGCCTGGCATGAGGGGCCCCAGGAAAGGAGTCCCACTCCGTGGGGCGGGAGGGGAGCAGTGGCTCACAGTCCTGGCTCAGGGTGGTGTCGGTGCCGCCTTTGTAGCGTATTTAATTTCATGTATGTTGGCAAGGCTGGCATCGAGTCCACCTTACAAAGAAAGGTGCTGAGATGCAGGGAGGTGGAGGAACGTGGAAATAAGTCTGCCAGTGGACAAGGGGGCTTGAAGAGCTGCCGGGCGGGCCCCCTAGGGGGCGCTGTTTGCAATGCGCCTGCTGCTGGCCTCTGTCCTCACCGAGCGTCTGGGCTTCTGCAGTGACAGGTGTCCACACAGGCTGAGCTGAGAGGTGAGAGCAGGGACTAAGGCTGCTGTGGCCACAGGCTGGCGTGGCTCCCTGCCTGCCTCCTCTCTGGACCGAGAGCCTGCACGTGGCTGTCTGCACGCCCCTCAGTCCCAAGGGCCAAACCTGGAGGCAGATGTGACCCCTCGAGGCCCCTGGAGGTGAGAGGTGGAGAGAGGCACAGGTGGAGGCGCCACAGAGAGTGTGGGCCAGTCTCAGCTCCGCGGCTGCCAGCCCTGCTGGGGTTCTGCGTGCTCCCCGGACTTTCCTGGGCCTCAGTGTTCCCATCTGTGACCGGGCAGTGACAAGAGCCCTATGAGGGGTGTGAGGGAGAACTCTGCCCCCTCCGCCTCCCGTCCCATGCTGCCCTTCCCTCTGCGTGTGCTGGGCTCTGCTCCCCAGGCGCTGCTGTCCCTGACGGTGCATTGGCATGGGCCTGGCAGGGAGTTTCCTCCTTCTGGGCGCCTCTGTCACCTCCGCCCAAGATGAGGGCCCAGAGCTGCTTTGGAGCCAGGCACCGGGTGCTGTGGGCCTTGAGAAGCTCGGGCTGACAGGCACGAGGCTCCATCCCTTGGTTCCTCATGGCCGCAGGGGAGGTCCCTGCCTGAGCCGCCCCCCCCCCCCCGCCCCGTGCGTGGACCAAGGAGAGGGAGGAGACCCCTGGGAAGCGGGGCCCAGGGGACTCTGGAAGCCTGGGGGACGAAGGCTCTGCAAGGGGGTTCGATTCGCTGGCAGCAGCCTGAGTCTAGGCCTGTGTTTGTGCCCCTGTTGGAGACGCGGGCAGCAGTTACAGAGGTCAGGGGTCAGGGGAGGGACAGGTGTGGCCATCCCTTTGGGGACTTGAAAGCTGGTGCTGGGCTCTAACTCCTCATCCACGGGGCAGCTCCAGGGCCCAGAGTGGGGGTGTTGATTTCGTGGGGGGAGGGAAGGCACTTTGGTGTCCCCTCCCCACCTCCCCAGGCCTGTCCTGCCCATTCCTGCCTTGTTCAGTCCCTAAGGCCCACTGGTGCCAGTAGCCTGGTGTTCTTTTTCCAGCTCCAAGCATGGCACTTTCAGGTTTTTGTGCGTGGTGGGGAGAAAAGGGCTTTGATTTAATAAGCTTCCCCCCTGACCCCCACACCACCGCTGAGGCCCCTGCAGGGTCCTGGTGCGTGTGAGCGGCTGCAGGGCTGTGCGGAGCTGGGAGAACAGACCGAGACTTGATGGCTCACCCCTTGGAGGCCCCATTCCAGGATGCTGCCGGGCTCCCCGCCGCTCCGTTCAAGGGTGCAGGCCGCACCCCACGGAGGAGAACAGGCTGTCCCCACGCTGGCAGTGAGCAGAGTGCTGGCCTTGCAGCAGGAGGAACTGGGGTCAGACCCCTGCTGGAACCTCCTAAAGAAGTGGCATCACACGCTGAGCTGGGTGACAGAGAGCAGCCCGAGGCTCCTATGGAAGATCCGTATGGGGTGGGGGGGCACAGGCCCCTGTGCAGGCAAGAGGGGGCTGTGCCGAGCCGGAGCCCCCGCCCTCCTCCCAGTTCTCTCCCACTGAAGCTGCCCATTGATATCGCTGAATAATATCTCTTGGGTTTGTAACTGTTCTGCTGGTTGGGTTCGCTCTCTTTCCACATTCTCTGTTTGTAGTTAAGAATTGTATGAGAACCTGCATCCACTTGGGCAAACCTGGTGCCTCCCCACCTCCCACCGCGTCAGGGCCCTTCCTGCCCCCAGCCCATCCCTGGGGCAGATGCTAGGGGGCTGGAGGGGCAGGGTGGGTGGGGCGCAGGGCCACTGGGCTCATCTGTGGGCTGCTGGCTGAGAAGGGCTGCTTCCTGGGCATGGCCCGGCCTCTGGGCGTGTTCAGTGGACAGAAGGGAGGGCACACAAGGAGACAGCACTGAGAGGCAGTGGGGACAGCTCTGTGCCCCTTCCCTGCAATGTAGCAGGAGCCAGGAAGCTGGACCCTCTGGAGTGCGGCTGACACCGAAGTGCCAGCGGCGGAGAAAAGGAGGGAGCGCTCTTCCTCTGGGAAAGCTTCCAAGGTGGGGAGCCCTCCCCATCCACTCTGTCCTCCCCTGTTGCCTGTTGCCTCTCCTGAGCCATATCCTGCTGCCTGTTGCCTGTTTTCCAGAGGGCTAGATGCCATGAACTTTAGGGAGCCCTGAGGGCTCAGGCAGGGGATACAGAGGAGAAGAACCCAAGCCTGGGGAGAGCCGTTGCCCCTGAGGCTAGGGGAGGTCTTCGCAGAGTCTCTCTGAAGGGGACAACCCTTCAGGCAGAGGCTGAGTCACAGGGTGCCCGCCCCCCCCACCCCCCCCCGTTTCCAGACAGGCCAGGAGGTGCTCAGAAGGGGGCGGGAGAAAGGGCCCGGGCACCTGTCTGTAGTCCCCACACATGCCACGTACCCCAGAGGGAGCCAGGTGAAGGGCTGCGCCTGCCCGATCCCACCCCCACCAGTCAGAGGGGTCAGGGAACACAGACTGATTCTGTACCAGGGCTGAATTCGCTACAAAGTAGACACCGAAGCCATGTGAACACCCTCCCGCATCAAAACAAGACACTTTGTCCCCGCAGCCTGCTGCATCTCCACAGGACGGACTGGATTTTCCAGAGCACTCAGGGATGCTTTTGGGTGGTAGAAGCAACAGGCACCTAGCAGGGGCCCAGCTCAGTCCCTGTGCCAGCCTCTGGGCCACAGTGGCCGCCAAGCCAGTCTCATTGTCCCACTGTGCCGAGGACAAGATCCACGGCAAGGAACTGTGACCTGCTGGAGGCCACGAGCTATTGGCTGGTGGGGCCACAGTCTGAACTCAGATCTGACTCCTCAGCACTCCAATCACTCAGCAAATATTTAATTCTCTTTCCATTCCCTGGTGTGCCCAACCCCCCTACCCCGCTGCCGCCATGGACAAGTGGCTAGAGTATGACATCCTTAGTGGGGGACCCCCTCGGGGAGCCGATGTGCTTTGGGTCTCCTGCTCCCCAAGCTGGTCCTCCTGTTTCTGCTTCCCTTCTGCGCATGCCCAGCGGTTCTAAGAGAGGGGAACCGAGGCATGTGGGCACCTCTCATTCAGCCCCAAGTTACCGTGCTGAGGACCCAGGGGCCCAGCCCGGACTGGGGCTCCTGACACCTGCACAGTGAGGCTGTGAGGCAGGAGACCACTCTCAGGGGTCCCGATGTGGCTGCTTTACCTCAGACCCCCTCGCCGGGCAGTGCAGGTCCCTCTCGGCACCCTGCAGCCGGTGCAGCGAGACGCGGACACTCAGTGTCCAGGCTGCAGGGTGCTCGTCCACCTCTTACAAGTGACCACAGTCTGCTCCAGCTCCCCACCACGTCAAGTCTCTCTGCTTCACCAGAGAAGGAATGTCACCTCCTCTGACCAGGCGGCTGCCCCGGGGAGGCCTCGCTGCCTGGCCACTCACAGGTCACCGAATCCTGGCACAGACACAGTGGCTTTTTCCACCCCACCTGATGAGTTGGAAAGTCACCCACAGCGGGTGGGGCTCAGCAGCTGGAGAGTTGGCTTTTGGTGCAGGAAATCGCAGGAATGCTGAGGTCAGGGGACACTTTCTGGAGCTGACTGTTCAAGTCAGATGCCCTCTTCCTCAAGGACCCTCGGCCACTGGGCTGTGGGGGCTGCACCTGCTCTTGGGAGGCAGAGCTGGCTGCCCCTGGGGTGGCGAGGAGGTAGCTGCATCTCAAAGTCACCCAGGGCACTGTTTCTCAGCACAGCACCTGGGCCTCCTGTCTTTGGTGTGAGGATATTTCCACAGGTCTGGACTCTCAGGAAAAGGGTGGGGACTAGGGACGAATTCCCTCCCTAGATTGGGGGGCCACCCTCTAGTACCCCACTCCCTGTGGACACCCCGGGGTCAGAGCCTCTAAGCAGGCAGGGAGCCCCCTCTGTGAGAGCGGGAGAGCACACCAGGGCCCAGACACAGACCTGTGAGGTCAGGGCCTGTGGGGCCTGGGGGCATGGCGTGTGGCCTTGGATGGGGGCCCCAGCAGACCGCCGCTGCCTCTGTCTCTCCTGCTGGCTCCAGAGGCAGGGAGGGTCCTCAGAGTGACCAGCAGCAATTTCCGAGGCTCATCATGCTAATAACCGAATGTACTCACTTGGCTCCTTTCTCTCAGAGCTTGGGGTTCCTCCTCCCCTGGAAGCCCTGCAGGCTGGCCCTGGGCCCAGACGCCCCCTTTGGGGATGTGGGACATGATAGTCCCAACTGGTGGGCGAAGCCACAGGCCCCGAAGCAGCAAGACTCAGAGCAGGGTCATTAGGACCCAGACGTCCTGGCCTCTGGCGCCCCACACCCAGACTCCTCTGGGCAAAGTTACTGTTACATCTTCGGCCCCTGGAGTGATGTATCTGGTTTCCTGTTCTCCTTTGGGAGGAAGACTTTCTCTGCAGGAAGCGGTTTAATAGTCTGAAAACCTTACTTCCCCGGTCTTGGGATCCAAGTTTTCAGTTACAAGTGGCTGAGAAGGCAGGCGGGAAGGAGGGGAACCGCAGCCGTGAAATGCCCTCAGCCCCATGGGAAAGGGGTTCAGCCATCCGAGCGGCAGGACCCCGCCCGGCCCTGGGCCAGGATCTGAGCGAGGAGCCTGTGACAGGGACGCGGACAGCCTTGCCTGGGGACCCTGCCCGCATGTCAGCGGTGGGCTGGACACTTCCCCACCCCGGCTTCAGGCACAGCGTGCCCTTCCCAGCGCGCTGTGCAGTCCGTCCCCTGCGCTGACACACACGTGTCAGGGGCCGGTCAGTGTTCTCCGCGGGGCGTTCCGCATGGTGGCTGCGCGTCGTTCTTCCCGCTCTGGCACCACTCCCGAGCCACCGGGGTCTAACCAGGAGCTCGGAAGTCAGCTAGGGGCCGACAGCGGAAGGCCTTTCCTGCCAGACCTGGGCACTCTGGGGATGAAGCCCTTGAGATGCCACACAGGACAGGGAGGCCACCCAGAGACCAGCACCCACAGCACGCCACCCCCACCCTGGGCTGCGGGAACCAGGGCTGGCCGCCTGTCTGTGGGGGCCTGTCTGTGGGTGGTGGAGCCAAGGAGGAGACAGAGCTCCTGCCCGTCACCATGGGCGTTGGCGACAGAAGGGGAGGAAGTATCCTGGCTTCTGTCCCCTCCCTCTGTCACTGCAGTGCCTCTGGGGGGACCCAGCTGACTCAGGAGCTTGGGAAAGGCCCCCATGAGGGCTCAGCACCCCTGTGAGTGCTCAGTGCCCCAGTGAGACAGAGCGGGGCTTCGGGGCCCAGCCCCCTGCCTGCTCCGGATGCTCCTTCCTGCCCGGGTCCCGCTGCCCATGTGACACCTGCTGGCCTTCCCAGCCTTTTCTGTGCTGAGGAGGCTGCAGCTCGAGTCCTCACAGTGAGCCTGGACGTCAGTCCCGCTGTGTCCCGGAAGGGCCCCTCTGAGGCAGGAGGCAGGGTGAGGCCTCCGCTCTGTGCCTGGCGGGCCCCCTGCTGGAAGTGATCTCATCCGTGAAAGGGGCCTATTCATGAGGCAAAGGACAGATGGGGAGCTCGGGCACTTGCTCACGGCCCCTGCTGGGACCTGGCCTGAGATGGAGACCCGGCTTCTCCAGGCTGCAGACTGGAAGAGTCTGGCGGGGGTGTCAGGGGGGCTACGTGTGGCCGAGAGCCTCTGTGGGTCCCACACTGCAGGGGCAGCACGGGGCTCGGCCACGCCGCCCACACCGGTTGGAGGCGGCTGGTGGCCTGGGGGCACTGGCTCACGCCTCTGTAAGGGTCCTCCTCAGAGCGGCCGTAGGTGGCAGCCGCACAGGGACCAGCAGCTTCTGACTCAGCAGCGGGCCCGCTGCTCCAGGGGCTCTGGCTCCGCCTTCGCGCTGACCTTCTCCAACCAAGCCTTGGCCGCAGTCCTCACGTGGGAGTCATCAGTGATCCGCTGCAGCATCTGCTTGTCGTGGAATAGATTTTAGTTTTCACTTATTTACCCATCAGCTAGCTGTGACTGTTTCGCCCCTCCCTTAGCCTCCAGAGCGCCCCCTCCTGGCCCGATTCAGATCCAGGGTTTGGAGCCTCCCTCTCTCACCGGCACTTCTGAACTGCGTGTGCTCGCTCCCTCGCTCTGGCACCAGGCAGGACGTCAAACACCTGCCCGTCCAGCCAGGCTCGCTCTCAGCAGCAGGGACCCCGTCCGTCTTTTCCTCAGCCTCTGCCTCTCCCTCAGAGAGTCTGTGCCCCCTGCTGCCCCCGACACCCTGTGCCACCACGTCACTGTCACCATCAGAAGATACCGACTGATGGATTACTTCATACCTTGGAGCTGTGTTTCCTTCACACACAGAGTGGGCAGCACCACACCCAAAGGGCTGTCTCTCCAGGGGTGGGTGGGTCTTAGCACCCCAGGGGGCAGGTGCTAGAGGTGGGGTGCAGCTGGTCCCTTCACTGACGTCCTTAAGGAGCTTCCCCCTGGCAGCATCACTGCCTGCATTCAGCTGCCCCCCCACCCACTGTGCCCCGCCCCCAGCCCACATCAGCCTGACACTGCCCGCTCCTGAGGGCAGCTGCCTGGCCGGCTAGTTCCCAGCGCAGCCGTGGAGATGGTGAGGCCTTGTGTCCCATTTGGGAGGGACACCCCGAGTGTTGGAGGCATACCTGGGGTGCGCAGTGTCCACTGCTCTTTCCGGAGTGTGGACAAGGTGGGCCTCTGCCCGGCCCTTCCTGCAACAGCCTGCCCCACCTCGGCAAAGGTCCTGTGCCCAGCCTTTCCCACCGTGGAGAAAATAGCAAGAAAAACAGATGGGAGCTGATACCCGGAGCTGCAGGGTCTGCTGGGACCTGGCCTGGAGGAGACCCAGGGACACTTTGACCCCAGGGGCTCCAGGAAGTCAGGCAGGAGGGGGGCGGGGAGGGGCGCCTTCTCCCACCTGGGACATTGTCGACACTCACCCCCCTCTCAGGGGGTCATCGCTGCACCCCCCTGTCTGAACTGCGTCCAGACGGTTTCCTTTCAAAACCTGTAGGAAAAGGACATTCCCAGCCTGCCAGCCACCCCGTGCCCGAGCGCCCCGCAGCGAGCCTGCCGCCTTGTGGGAGAGCTGGTCTTGGAGCTGGGAGCTGCGGGCTGGTCCACTGCTGGGCCTTGACTCTGTAATCTGTGGAAATAGGCTCCTCACAGCCTGTCACGTGTCCCCTGAGGCACGGATGTAAAAGGGCTGTGAGCAGTAAATGGGACGTGGAGTGCAGCCGAGGCTGCCCTGGGGCCTGAGCCCGTCAGTTCCCTTCCCCTCACGGGCGGCCTGGCTCCTGTGGTCTGGCCTCTAGACTCACGGCTGGGCCTGCTGGCTCCACGGGACATTGCAGAGCCCTGGGGGCCCCCAGTAACAAGCCCCAAGCCTGGTGTTTGCCGAGCATCCAGACATCCCAAGGTTTTCCAAGTGTGAACGTCTCAAGGGACTTGGAGGTGTGGGAGCCCAGGCACAGGCTGCCACATGTCACCTGGGGGCCCATGGGCTTCTGTCTCGGAGGGAGACTCGATCCAGTCTCTGGTTCCAGCCTGTGCAGGGAGCTGGCTCTGTCGCCGGGGATCCAGCAGGAGGGACTGGGCTTCAGTCACAGCAGCAGAGAAGGGCTCGGACAAAGAGAACCTCAGGGAGGTGCACAGGGGAGGGCTGGTGACCCACACCACGGGTGCAGGGACCACCAGGCTCTCAGTGCCCCCAGTGGAAAGATAAGGGAACTGCAAATGAAGTTTCCAAGGCCACATCGAGCTTGCCTTGTATGTGAGGTGGGGAGAAGACCTGACTGCTCCCACCCCCACGGTGCCCCTTACATTCCCGTGAAGCCTTCCTGGGACAGTGGGCGCCAGTGGATGGAAAAGCCTCCGGGAGGAGAGGAACCTAGGGGCCATCGCTGTGAAGGAGAAAGCCGCAGGCACGGGGCAGGAGCAGCAGCTGGAGGGAGGCCCCACCCCACCCGCGGGTCTCTGCAGCTGCATGCCCACTCAGCGGGGTTCCCGCCCATCAGTCTCTGAGGGGTGCTGGGAAACAGCAACTGGCGGCTGCTGTGCCAAGCAGCTCCTTCTCCGAGGCCCGTGTGTGACCGGAGTGCACACTGGCCGCTGGTAGGGTTTGCTTAGCTGGAAGTGGGGACACCGGGACCCTCAGCCCTCTGTGGGGCGTGGGGCCATCACCAGCAATGGGCACCTCACCAGTTTTCATGTCATCCGGGGGCTCCACCATCTGCGCATCATGACTTGGAAAAGCTCGGTAGCCCCGTCCCTGGACACCGTCCCTTGCATTTCCTTCCAAGGACATGGGACAACCCGTAGCTGTCTTGTTATGTCCTTTCTTTGGTATCATCTGTGTCTTCTCCCAAAATGTGGAGCAGGACCCTCATGGGGCAGGACCCTGGCTTTCCCCTGGCAGAGGGCGGGCCTGGGACCGACAGCATGCAGCAACGTCGGCTGGCCGAGGGCACCCCACGTGGGGCCGAGGCTCCGTGAGCATCCACACCCTCTTTCCTGAGAACAATCCCCAAGTCCCTGGGTGTGCAGAGCCGGTTTCTGAGATCCCGCCCCCAGGAGAGGAGCCCTGGGCAGTGGTGCTTCCGGAGAGTTGCGTCCACCAAGGGGAAGGCAGTTCGTGTGCCGGCGGCTGTGTGGTCAGTGTGGAGGTGTGCTGGGGAGCACAGGGCCACATGGCCTCCCTCCCCGTGGCCCTGGCAGCTCACGTGACCACTTTGAGCCTCCGTTTCTTTGTCTGCCAGTGCTTCCCCCCACGGGGGCTGCCGTGAAACTGGTGTGATTGTGGGCGCGGGGTGACAGGCCCGAGCAACTTCCGCCTGGGTAACTTTATTAAAACTCCTAAGGGGCGTTCTTTGCTGTCTGTTAAGGTTTTCTTCATTCACCAGGGGAGGCGAGCTGAGCTGTCCTTAATCTTAGTTTCTGAAAACTTGGTGCTTTAGCCACAGACACGCACTCCCCGCAGCCTGGGCCCCGTTGGGCTGGGCCTCCTGGGGGGCTGGGTCAGCCTGGCAGGCGCCTCACGCTCTGTCCTCCCCCCAGGTACAAGACGGTGGTGACGCCCCGCAGGGCGGCGGTGGCCATTGCTGGCTGCTGGCTGCTGTCCTTCGTGGTGGGCCTGACGCCCATGTTCGGCTGGAACAACCTGAGCGCGGTGCAGCGGGCCTGGGAGGCCAACGGCAGCGTGGGAGAGCCCGTGATCAAGTGCGAGTTTGAGAAGGTCATCAGCATGGAGTACATGGTCTACTTCAACTTCTTCGTCTGGGTGCTGCCCCCCCTGCTGCTCATGGTCCTCATCTACCTGGAGGTCTTCTACCTGATCCGCCGGCAGCTCAACAAGAAGGTGTCGGCCTCTGCCGGCGACCCGCAGAAGTACTATGGGAAGGAGCTGCGGATCGCCAAGTCGCTGGCCCTCATCCTCCTCCTCTTCGCCCTGAGCTGGCTGCCCCTGCATATCCTGAACTGCATCACCCTCTTCTGTCCCTCCTGCCACAAGCCCAGCCTCCTCATCTACATCGCCATCTTCCTCACGCACGGCAACTCGGCCATGAACCCCATCGTCTATGCCTTCCGCATCCAGAAGTTCCGGGTCACCTTCCTCAAGATCTGGAATGACCATTTCTGCGGCCAGCCGGCACCCCCCAAGGACGAGGACCCCCCGGAAGAGAGGCCAGATGACTAGACTCTGCCTGCCCACCACCGGAGCGCCTCAGCTCGGTCCTCACCTGCCCACTGTCCCACTTGTCTCCGTGAGCCCTCCCTGCCCGGCTGCAGGGTGCGGGTGCACCTCTGGGTCTGGCAAGGGGGCTGCGGGGCAGTCCATGGGGAAGGAGCAGGGAACCTGTGGGAGGGGAAAGCGGCCTGAGCCCCCCCTGTGCCTGGCCATCCCACGGGCAGCCCTGGCTTTAGACAAAGAGGCCCCGTGGGTGGGGCCGGGGGGCAGGGGCTTGGCCCAGTCTTAGCATCTTAGCGGTGGGGGCCCTGCATCCCTGGGACCAAGCTGCAGGAGAGGGGGGATCCCCTGCAAGGTGAGCAAAGGAGAGGAGCGAACGCCTCGCTTTCTCCCCTGTCTGTAGGAGAAAGTGGCAGAGCCACTGAGGGGCAGAAATGAGGATCCTCAGTCCCTGCCTCCCAGGGTGCCTGCCTCCCTTGCTCGGAGCAATCTAGGCTTATACTTGTGAAGGAGGCAGAAACAGCAAGTCCAGAAATCACTTCCAATATCTGCTTTATTCTGCACCAGCCTTTGGACCCTGGTGGGTGCTTGGAGGCTCCAGGAAAGTGTGGAGTGTGTTGTGGGCCTCCCACGGCCACCAGGTGGCAGCACTGAGTGCCCAGCAGCAGCCTGGACTGTGGCTGCCTGTCCCCTGGGCCACCAGCCCACAGAGGGGCCTGGACTCTCCTGACACCCACCGCTGCCGCTCTGGGCCTGATGGCGTCCTGCCAACTTGTGGGAGCATCGTGCCTGCCCAGCGAGGGGCGCACAAGGGACGTGGCTGACTGTGGACCCTCCTGAGGTGAGGTAGGCAGGCTGGGGCAGCCCGGAAGAGCTCCCCTATTGAGGGTGGGGGCAAGGAGATGCTGCTAGCCTTTGAATGCCTGTGGCACCCCCCCACATTTGGCCCAATTTTCAGGGCCTTTGGGGCTCTGCTGCAGAGTCGAGGGTTTTAGGGTGTCTAGGCAAGGGCACTCCCTGCCAAACCCGAAGCCCCTTGTCTAGAGGGGTGGCGGGGGCTCTGAGTGTGAACAGGGACTCCAGGCCTTGATTCCAGGCCTGCCCTCCCTCCCAGGGAGGCTCCCTGACTAATCGAAGAATGGAGACCCACCCCATGAGGGGGCGACGGACAGCCTCGGTGGTGGAGGGGACACATGGGGGGGCCCAGAAGTGGGGAGAGGGGCGATGTGGAGGCTCTCGAAGAAGGAGGGGCCAGAGAAGGGCGTGTCTGTTCTCACAATTCTAACCCCAGGCCCAGACGTGGAAACAAGCACCTGAAGAAGCTCACGTCGGGAACCCCCGCCCCCCAAACTCTCGAGTCCCCTCCCACTGGACCTTCCTTAAGGTGTTGTGTGTGGAGACTCCCCCTGGTGACAGGTCAACACCCCCTCACAGGGACACGGCGCCACCCCATTGCGACGACAGTCACCATCACAGATCACTATTGCAGACCTGCTGGTGACACGCACACCTTTATTTGAGTGCCTCTCGCCCAGCCTGCAGCTCTTTGCCAACCGATCATGGCCCTGGTGCCCTGGAAGCTGGTCCGAGCCTGCCAGGGCCCCCTGGGTCCTGGGCTCCAGCCTCGGGGGAGGGAGGCTAGGCTGGTGCCAGGGAGCAGAGCTGACAGCCGTCACTTTGGAAGTAGGGGTCGGGGGCATTCACAGAGCTTGATTTCCGGCCTCGCGGCCCTGACCCCTCAGGCCTTCAGCACCTGGCAGAGGACACGCTTCCTGAGTCCTTGGGGGTGGGGCGGGGAGTGGCCCCTCTCTCCTTCCTGGGTCTGAGCTTTGCCCGCTTCCTCTGTGTCCAGAGCCTCAGGAGCACCTTGCAGGGGAGGCAGGGGAGGCTGTTGGCCCCACTTTCCTGACAAGACACAGGTCCAAGAGGACACCCTGGCCTAAGGTCACTCAGAGCCAGGACCAGGCCATGCAGCAAGTCACTGCCCTCCTGGCCTCACCACCAGGGCCCTGCTGCCAACTCCCTCGTGCCCCCGGGGCACCCTAGCCGGTTACCTTTGTCCTCTCCACGGCCTTCTCCAGGGCTCTTCAGTGTGTGGCTGCGGCTGGGAGAGACACCGCATGTTAGAACTGGGCGAGGGGTCTGCTGGGGGCCAGACTGGTGGCGGCGGAGCCAGAGAGGCTCATGGCCGCAGCCCAGGGGACTCTCAACCCCTGTGCCCACCTGGGCTGCCTTCCCGACAGCTGGGCCTCGGTGGCCTCACTACCCCTCAGCCTCCTCTAGCCCAGCTGGACAGGAGGGTGCGTCTCCTGCTCACCCCCCCAACAGGTCCCTGAGGAGAGACCCTCCTCCAGCCCTCACCTTTGACCTCCAGCCGGCAGTCTGCAGTGGCCTCCCCCAGCACATTGACAGCCTTGCAGGTGTAGACCCCGGAGTCGAAGGGGCTGGGCTTCCGGATCTCCAGGGTGCAGACGCCTTGCTCAGAGAAGGCGCGGTATTTGGGGTCCCCTTGGATGTTCATGTTGTTTTTCATCCAGATGATCTTGGGCTGGGGGACATGGTCACAGGGTGGCTGGGACGGTTGTGGGCTGGGACAGGGCCTCCAAGGCTGTCCTCGGGCTTTGGCGGAGATGCTGGGCCAGAGTCCTCAGCCCGCCTGCCCCCTCCTCCAGGGCCCCCCAGGACCCAGCCCTCACCTTGGGCGAAGCGCGGACACTGCAGGAGAGCTGGGTGCTGTAGCCAGGGGTGGTGGTGTGGTCAACCAGGGGCTGGGTGAACGAGGGGGCTTCTGAGAAGTCTCTTGCAACAAACCTTTTAAGTTTGGCAACAATATCTGGGTTCAGGGGAGAAAATGGGGTGAATCTGGGGTTACTTCTCCTAAAACAGCCACTAAGTTCCCATCTAGGCGCTGTCTCCTGCCGAGCACGGCTCCCCGGGTGGTGCGTGGGGGCCTGGAGCAAGACCTTGGCCTCCAGAGGGTAGGAGGTGACCTGGCTCATCCGGCCCCTGTGCTGCGGCTCCTTGGCGGGACCTCGGGCTCCTGGGATTGCTCGGGCACTTATAGACAGAGGGTCTCAAAGAGGCAGAGGGCGGCTGAGAGCCAGGTGGGCCGGGGACGGGAACAGAGGGAGGAGGTGATCTTGGCTGAGGTGGAGACCAGCAGCCCAGAGACACCGCATTTCATTTCCGTCATCTTTGGAGATCTGACTGGCTTTCCTTTTATAAATAAAAATTTCTTCCTAATTCTGTGCAGCTCAGGCTGGTGTGAGAAAGGGTGTGCCCCCCGGAGCCAGCACAGACTCTGCGGGGGGAGGGCCGTGGGGCTTCACTTGTGACTGAGGGGCCACGCCCGCGTGGAGACAATAAACGCCACATCTCTCCATCCGTCTCTGTGGTGGTGTGTTAGGGTTGGGAGGTTTGCGCTTTCAACAAACTGCCCAGAGTCCACCCCGCACACTGCCCTTCAGACTGGCCGCCGGGGCCACGCACGCGAAGCCTAGTGGCTGCTCTGCTGTGGGTGGCTGCAGAGTAAAGACAGTCTCCCAAGGGACAGTTCCTGTGGGCAAGGCAGTGCCCTGGTGTGCTCGTTCAACCAGCCCCCCCGTCCATCTCTCTGCAGTGGCGTGTGCATGTGTGTGCATAGCTGTGCGTGGGCATATGTCTGTGCACAGCGTACACGGGTTTGGACAGGGTGGCACTGACCAGGGAATGGCGTCCCCGAGAAGCCCTCAGGGAGGGCAGCTGGCACACCAGGAGAAGCTGGGAATGGAGGTGGGGACAGAGGGTCATCCTGGCTGGCCCAAGCCCAGACCCAGACCCACCTGCCTTCTGGATGTGGGCAAGCTCCTTAGTGACCGCAGCCGAGGCGCTGAGTCCACACAGGTTTTCCGAGAAGACGCGGAAGGAGTACGAGTTGCCCACGACGAGGTCGGAGACGGTGCAGGTGGTTGGGTGGTAGCGCTCCAGCACGGTGAACCATTGCTGCGGGGACCGGTCCAGTCGCCCAGGCTCTCAGCCCTCCCTCGCCCTCCCTGCTCACCTGCTGCTCCAGCCTGGGAGGCCCAAGCATCTGGCCTTGGGCTCAGGGACTTTCAACTGGGAGAAGGGGCCCCTGGGGCACTCAGGTGACCTCTCTGGGGTCCTCAGAGAATCCTGTGCCTCACACCCAGTGTGCGGCCCGAGGGCCAGCAATCGCGGCGTCGGTGGGCAGCCTCTGAGCCCTCAGCTCTCTCCCAGAACCTACTGAACTACCACCTTCATGTTAGCAAGTGTCCCCGGTGATTCAGAGGCTCATGAAATTTCCAGAAGTTCCATCCAGAGCCTGGAGGGCCTCAGACACCACCGCCCCCCACTGCTGCCCATGCAGTCCTCAGGGGGAAACTGAGGCCCAGAGACCAGAGCAACCTTCCAAAGCAGTGGGAGTCAGGCTAGTGGCGGGCAGCCCAGGACTGAGTCCCTGAACGCGGATGGGCCACCTTGGCCACTACCCCTCCCGCCCAGTCCTCTCCCCCACCCGGCCCCAGGGGCCTCACCCCTGTCTTCCTGTCGGCCTTCTGCACCGTGTAGCCCAGGAGCTCTGTGTTGCCTGTGTCCTGGGGTGGCGTCCACTCAAGGGCAGCGTTGCAGCCCCAGACGTCCAGCAGCCTGATGCTGCTGGGGGGCCCTGGCTTCTCTGCAGGACCCGGGTGTCAGGGGTGAGGCGGACGGCTGGCTTTGCTACACACCCCTCACCCAAGGTCTCGTTCCCATCATGCTCCCCTGTTCTGGCTGCCTGAGCATCCGCTCTGGGGGTGGGAGGCGGGGGGTCTCTGGGTCCCTGGTGAGGCACATTGCCTCCCCGGCCCCCGTACCGATGACCAGGATGTCGATGGCTGCCCGCGCCTCCAGGTTGTCTAGCCGCACAATGAGCTCGTAGCGGCCTGAGTCGCAGCGCTGGGACGCACGGATGAAGAGGATGGAGTCCCTGTCCCCCGTGTGCACGCTCACCCTCTGGCTGTCCAGGGCATGGCCATCGTGGGTCCAGGAGGCCTGAGGCTTGGGATTCCCCTGGGAGGGAGGAGCCCCCAGAGTGTGTGTACAGGAGGTGCCAGCCCGTGCCAGCCCCTTCCAGCCCCCCAGTTCTGGGATCTCTGGAGCTGTGTCTTGGGAGCTGCCCCACCAGCCCTTCCCAGAATGAGTCCCAGAGGCTGGAGCCACAGGGCTGCTCACAGCCTCACCCCAGGTGCCCAGCCAGCCGGGGACAAGCTGCTCTGTCCACAAGTTGGAGAATGTGCGTGACAGAGGGAGGGTGGGGCCACCTGGGTGGGTCCCAGGTCGCCCCCACAGGGACCCTGACATTTCCTGGGCTCTTCCAATCACCCCAGGTAGGGCCCTGGTTTCCGCCCGAGCTGGTGCCCTGGGTAGGAGACACACCTGGAAGGGGATCTGCAGGTTGATTGTCTCCCCCACCTCGCGGATGTAGGTCTGACGGAGGTGGCGGGGCACGCGGATCTTGGGGGGCTCTGCATCAAAGCAAGAGTCTCAGCTCAGCACAGCAGCGGGGCTGCTGATTGGTGAGGCTGCTGGCAGGGCAGGAGGGCTCCTGGGTGTGTTCTGGGCCGCCTCCTGGTGGGGTGGGTGGAGCTCCCTCCTGAGACCAGGGGCCTGCAGCATGTACGGCCCTTGTGGACAAAGAGCTGGGAGACCCCAGGAAGGCAGGGCTTCCACGGTGAGGAGGGAAGCGCCCGGCATTCCGAGGCTCCTGGGCCTTGCCAGGCTGGGGTTTGTACCTGCTGGCCTGCATTCCCAGAGAGGGGGTGCAAAGCCTCGGCCTCCTAATCCAGCCCCTCCACCCCCAGTAGCCCAGCACCTTTGGAGAAGCCCCTGGGAGACCCAGGTGCCCAGTGGTCTGTCTCCAGGTCACATGGAGGCTCAGGTCATTTCCTTGCCCACCCCTATTCAGTACCATAGCTGGGGAGGCCTTCCTGCAACCTGACTTAGGCCGCTTGCGAGGGCAGAACCCCACCGGCCTGCTGGCACCTCACCAGGCACCACCCCCGAAGCCCCTGGGCACGCCCAGGGCGGCAGCCACTTGCCCCCGCGGGGGTGGGGCTGGTGGTGGCTGAGGCTTCCCGGTGCAAACAGGTGGCCGCAGTTGGTGGCTCTCAGGGCGGAGGGAAGGAGTCAGTGAGAAGGAACACTGTGTCTCCGAGGATTAGCTGTGTGGGCGCTGGGCTCCGGGAGCCTCGGGATGGAATGCTTGGCAGCTGCAGGTGGCTGAGGAGAGACAGCTGAGCAGCCGAGGAACCTGGACCGGTCCGCACCCTGCCCTGCCCACCAGGCGGGCCTGGCTGGTCCCTGTTTGTTCACAGTTTCTCCCCTCTTCTCTCCAGGAAATCCCCTCGCCTGCTGCCAGAGGAATTCCGACAGAGCCGTGGGTGCTGAGTCTGCCTGTCTGCATTGGGCTTCGGAGGAGAGGCGGGCCCTTGCTGCCTCTCAGGGTCCGAGCACCCTGGGCTGATGGGAGGCTCCAGGACCTGCCCCAGCAGGAGGTTCCTGTGTCCTCCTGTGCAACCCTGTTTCACCCAGACTGAAAGGCTGGGAATATCCTCAGGTTTTGAAAACCCAGAGAAGACGCCCTGCTACCTGGCAGGCACGAACGGTCCTGGGGGGGTCGGGTTCTGGGCTGGGTCTCCTCCGGGGGGTCCCCGAGCAGCAATGACAGCCTATGGTTCTGAGCTCCCCGTGGACCCCACGTCACTCAGGCCCTGGAGTTGAGATGTGTGTCCTTGAATCTGAACTTGACCCCTCCTATGGCCATGAAACCCCTGGTTTCTGGAGGCCCTGTTCAGAACTGTGGGGTCCCCCTGAGGGTTGAGGTGCGGAGCAGGGGTGAAGGTGGAGAAAGCCTCAGGCCACAGGCTGGCCTGCGTCTCTCTTCACGGGCTCTGGGCCATCCCCAGAGACCTTGGATCAGAACAAATGACTCACTGCCATTAGCAGACTGAAACCTGACCAGCTCTGGGAGGCGGCGCCCGCAAATAGAAATCTCAGCCAGGAGCTCAGGTCCCCAGGGCGGTGCTGCCCTCTGGGGATGGAGAACCCTTCACGGGCCTTTTGAGGGCCTTTGTCTTCCTCCCACCAGAGGTACCGAGAGACAATGTCTCTCCATCCCCAAGCTTCTGGGAGACCTGGAGCCCAGGCCCTGTGGAGCCCTCGGAGAACGGACAGAAGTGAGATTTCGCGGCCACTGGAGGGATGAAGATTAGGCAGGAGGAAGGACGGAATGACTATTAGCACTGGCAGGTGAACTGGGGAGCTTGAGCTTAATTTTGGGGGGTCAGGAAGGCCCCCATGCTTGGGGGCTGGACCCTCGGGGAATGGCCTCTTGCACCTCCAGAGGTCTGTTGCTGCTGAGCAACCTAGAACATTTTTTCTTTCAGAAATTTTATTTTCTTTCACAATAAGCTGCTCTGAGAACTATTCCCATGTGAATTTTAAATAAATAAATGTGGATGTGTATAGTGGGCGACAGTGGGACCCGGGACTTTCCTAAGGCAGGGGCGTGGCAGCCTGTGGCCTGGGCCACCGGGCGGGTGGGGACGACGGCCCTGTTCCCTCTGCCCACTGGCCTCAGCTTCTCTGTCCGTCAGATAAGGTGCCTGGGAAGGGCTGGGGTGGGAGACAGAGGGTTTACCTACGATCTCTCGGATGTGCACCGGCTGGTCCAGCGCGGCTGGCGGGCCGGCCCCCGCAGAGCTCACGGCAGCTACGCGCAGGAAGAACTTGTCTCCGAGGGCCAGGTTCCGCAGGGTCTGCTGGGTCACCATCACGGGCCGGGCATTCACGGGGACCCACTCCGAGGCTGGGTGGGGGGAGGAGGTGTGAGGCCCTGGCTGGGGGTCATGGGCACCTGCTCTGCGGGGCTTCCCTTCTCGCAGGTGATGGCAGAAGCCGACCTCCCTCTCTGGGCCTCTCCCCTCCCTCCCCTTCCCTGCCTCTCATTTCAAACAGCACTGAAGACACGTGACTGGTGGCCAGAGGTGTGGCTGCTGAAGCGCAGGGAGGAGGGACACATCTGCCAAGTCACAAAGAAGGCAGGGTCCGCGGGGAGCCCAGGCTGACTTTGGCTGCCGTGGAGCAGGAGACAGGAACACGACCCCTTTCTCCTCACGGCCTCTCACTTCCCCCTGCCCCCCATCCCTCCCTCAGCGGGGTCTTCTGAGGTGCGACCCCTCCCTCAGTCCCCCGCAGAGCAGTGCCCAGGTACAGTCTTCTGCGCTGTCTCTCAGGGGCTCCCTGGAGCTGGGGGACGAGTCCCTCCTAAGGTCATTCGGACATCCCCTGCCTCCACTCTCTCAGAGGTGCCTCCCCGACCGACCAACAGCAGCATCAGGGGTTTGTCCCTGCTGCCGCCCGCCTGGTGCACGTGGGGCCTCGCCCACAGCTCACCTCCCTCCCTGCGAAGCTCCAGCAGGTATCCCTGGAGCCCCAGTCTGCCCAGCCGCTCCGGGGGCTCCCAGCTCACGGTCACTGAGCTGTCGCTGACGTCCTCCAGGGTCAGCAGCAGAGGGACGCTGGGCAGGTCTGCGGGGGGAGGAGGGGAGAGGAAGGTGGCCAGGAGCCCCCTTTCTCCGGCCATGCCTGCCTGCCCCTCCACCTGCCCTGCCTCTGGTCACCTTCACTCGGAGGCACAGGTTTGGTGGCTGCAGGGGCAGGTGCCTCAGGCGTTGCCACGGGAGCCTGGTCTTCCTGCGCCGCCGTCTGCGACGCCGCCCCTTCCTCAGCGGGCTCTGCGGGCACCTGGGCCGCCTCGGAGGCGGCCTCCTCCGGACCAGAGGCCGGGGCCTCTGAGGCAGCTTTTCCTGTCATGGCCGGGCCAGCGGGGGCTCCGGCTGAAGTATGCAGAGAGACAGTGAAGGGTCTGGGCCTCCAGCGTGCCTGGGGCACCTGGGTCCAGGCTTATATAGGCAGGGCTGCCCCACCCCCAGCCAAATGGCTCCCAGCTGTGGGGTCAGGTCAGGTGGGGGGACTAGGGGGTGGGGAGGTGTTCAGGCCAGGAATAGCTCTGGGGGAGGGACGCAGGGTCCCTGGAGGAGCACGCCGCGTCGTCCATCACCCCGGCTGGCTCTCCGCAGTCTGGGTGCTGGTGCCCAGATGGGAGGAAGGCACAGATGGGCGAGAGGGCACATTGCCAGGAGCCTGTGCCAGGGGTCAGGACAGAGGGAACGAGAGTGTCCATCTGGAGGGTGAACCCAGATCAGGCCCAGCTGGCCTCCTGGGGGTCATGTGTGCCCAGGGCTCCTCGGCCTGGGGCCGAGGCCCAGACGGCCTGAAACAGCCTTGCCCGGGGAGCTTTGCCACAGCCCCCGCTTCCCGAGGGTCTCCCTGGTGCTGTAGGAGGTTGAGGGCCCTAGAGAGGAAGGGAACTGGGATTCCAGGGTGGGGCAGAGGAAGGCCTTTTAGGGATGGGATCCTGGGAAGGGGTCTAAGGCCCACGGTTACTGCCTCTGTTGGGGAAGCTGGCAAGGGCCTCTCTGGACCTCTGTGTTCCCACCAGTTGCAGAGCACATGGTGACAGACCCCTAGCCCTTGGGGTGGCGTCAGGTCAGCCAGGCAGATGTGGCAGAGGGCGGCGGGTGGGGGGGTGGAAGCTGGCACGTCACCTCTTCGAAGCAGGGCCTGTGGGGTGTTTGCGGTGGAGGAAACGGGCGGGACAGGGACAAACTTCTGTTCACTCGTGCACAGAAAAGTTCGGGTGGGTGTTCCTCCAACGAGCCGGGAACACCGCATGTCGGGGAGAAGGGGGCCGCACGGGCTCTCATTGCCACCGGGAGTGTGAACGGGGTGGGGGGCATCCCTTCGGGGACACTGAGACGGGGTCTGCATGGGCGGCACACGCCCCCACAGGACCCCAGGGCGACGCCCCGTGGGCTCTCACACGTGCGCTGGGAGGTGGATGCTCTGACGTCCGCTGCAGGGTCATCTGCAGTAGCCGGCGCCGGGGGGAGAGCGGCCTCCACAGCGGACGCGTCCGTCACCGAGAGTGCGGAGAGCTGGCCCCTGAGGGCGGAGCTGGCTGCATCCCATCCACACGGCACCTCCCCAGGGGAGGCCAGGGCGGGGTCTCCTCTGGGCAGGGTTTCAGGACTGCGGATGAGGCGATTTATTTAGGGTCCTCAGCCACAGGCACAGCCTCTGGCCCAGGAGCCAGGCCTCGGCAGTGTGGCTGCCTCTCACCCCTGGCTGCCCTTGCTGGGCAGTGGCGTGCAGGGCCCCAGCGCCGGTGGCCTCTGCCAGGTGACTCAGTGTCCTGCCGGGCAGGGGCGGGTCCCGGAGGCCCGATCCCCACCCTGCCCTCTGAGTCTGCAGCTATAAGTGAATGTGACGAACGGCAAGCCCTGAGTCAGCCCTGCCGAGCCGTCCCAGTCGGGGAAGGGTGGCCCCAAGGGGTTGGGGTGGTGGGGTGGCTGCCCTGGGGGCTCGCAGCCCTGGGCTTTCAAAGACCCTTGGGTGGGGGGTGGGCAGGAGTCTGGGGCCAGGGAATGTCTGGCCCCACTGGCAAGCCGCGGAATGTCACGTCCCTGAGGTGCTGGCCAGGTCCCCCCTCTCTTTGCCTTTGGCCAGGCCGTGACCTCGGGACCAGCTGCATCTGCCCAGCTTCGGCGGGCTCAGATTTCAGGGCAGCCAGTAGGCATTTCCTTCCCTGCCCCTCAAGCGGGTCTCCAGAACCACTAGGCCTGGTCCCAGAGTCTAAACTGCACAAACAAGGTCCCTGGGTTCCTAGTTGCATCTGGACTCTGGACACCAGGCAAGCCCTCCCCCCTTCCTGTGCTGCCCGCCACGTGCCCCTGGCCAGCCTGTGCGGAGGAGCCTTGGTCTCCGCTGGGGGTGTCCCAGGAGAGACGGGAGGAGGCAAGGGCTGACACTGGCCTCCCTTTGGGCCTCCATGTCCCCTCCTGCAGCTCAGGGCCCCCAGCCTGGGGGACAGGAGCCCAGAAGAGACGGGGACGGTGAGGCCAACGGGCCGCAGAGACAGAATGGGGTGCGCCCCGCACTCGGAGCTCTGGTGCTTTATTGAGCAGCTGCGGAACCAGGAAGGGAAACACGAGGACAGTCCAGGTGCAGGTTGGAAGGTGGGCTTTTTGGAGGGCGTGGTCACCACTTCTTGGACAAAGCCTGGTGCTGGGCTGTGGCCTCGAACTGGAGGCCCAGGCAAGGGAGCTGGGTTTGGGGTCACCGAGCGCTTTCACTTCTCGGCCGTGTGGGCTGTGCCGCGTCTGACACTGTGGGTCCCCAGCCCTCACTGCCCCACAGCCCCACTGCCACCTGCGTGCCCCTGCAGCTGAGCTCAGAGCTGTGGCCTCTGCATGGGCCCCAGGGAGGAGACGGGGCTCAGCAGGGCAGGTGACCGGCCCCCTGAGCAGCAAGACTGCAGCTGGAGGGGCGGCCCTGCCCTGCGTGTGCCGGGGGCGGAGCACTAAGCCTCCGTGAGGGCCTCCTTGATGGCACTTGTGAGCGGGAAGTGCAGGTTCTGGCCACAGAAGTTGCCCCCGAAGTCGTCCAAGTCCAGGGTCCACACCATGGCTCCCGCCAGCTCCCTGTTCCTCAGGTACCGCACCTGGCAGGGGTGGCGCAGGGGTGGGGGGTGGAGCCTGCTGTCTGGGCCCCTCCCTGGGGGGGACACTCCGGGTCACTCAGCCCTGCAAGTCCTCCTCTCCCTCTTCGCCCTGGGCTGTGGCCGGGGTCCTACCTTGGTTTTGACACTGTCCTGGTCATCATACCCCACCCACTGGTTGCCCTTGGTGGCGTAGGGGACCTGCTGGCTGGGGAGCCTGTGCACTGTGGCTCCTTGAAGAAAGTCACAGATCTGAGCAGAGAGCAGGGGAGGGGGTGTGGGGGGCGGCGCTGAGACTGCAGTTCACAGGGTGCAGCTCCTCCAGTCCCTCCCAGGCCCACAGGCTACAGTGGAGGCCCCCCTCCCCCACTGCTGGCTTCCCACAGCTCATGTAAAACAGATGTAAATGCCCCTAAGTTGTGTGGCCCCAGGCTGCACAAACCAGAGCACCCCAGGGCTGGCGGCCAGAGGCAGACAGGCTGTTCCTCACCCCACTCCTCCTCATCCTGTGGGGCTACCCCTGGAACATGGTTTTAAGGGGGTGGGGTGGGAGGCCCACCTTCTTCCCAGGACATACCTCATAGTACGCAAGTGTGCCTTCCTCCTGGGTGAACTGGCCTGGTGTCCCTGGCCCCGAGCTGGGGGCCCCCACGCCTGTCTTGGAAGAGGCCAGCGTGAAGCTCCTCCCGAAGGTGGGAATGCCCATCAGCAGCTTTTTCGCTGCGACCCCCAGCCTTAGCACGTAGCCCACCGCGTAGTCCTGGGGGGGCAGAGGACAGCGGAGCCGTCAGACTCGGGAAGGCCACTCCGTCCCTGCAGGTTCCTGGGATTCCCCTTCCTTCCGGGAGTGACGTGCGCCGCAGTCCCATTCTCAAAAAGCCCCACGGCCCCGGGAGGGAGTGTCACTGTGTGGCAGTTGGCAGAGGTCGGGTGCCACCTCAGGCTCCAAGGTGAGCCTGTGGCCGGCCCAGGCCAGACTGGCCCCTCAGCCCAGCTGTGCTCTCGTCCCCCCACTGCCTGCACAGCCCCTCTGCGACGTGTCAGGAGAGCCCGACTTCCTCTGTTTCCAGACCTGTGGGAACGGGTGGCCCTCGGTCCTCAGTGTCCTCATGTAGGATGTGGCCCCTGACCCCTGCCCCGCAGGCTGACTGAGGGGTTGGCGCGTGAGGCGGGCCAGGATGTCCCCACCCCACACTCACAGTGTTGCTGAATCTGTCGGCACTTGCCACCTCCAGGCCTCGGAACAGGGGGCTGTGGTGGCCGGTGCTCTGGCGCCAGGCTCCGTGGAAGTCGTACGTCATGAGGCTGATGAAGTCCAGGTGTCTGTGGCAGAGCAGATGAGGGGCGAGGCGGGAATTAGAAAAGCTCTTGGCCTCAGGACCACCAGCCCCACGGGATGTGAGCCGGCAGCCAGGTAGCTGGGAGACAGGCCGTCCACCCAAAGCCCCACTGTGCCCAGGGGTCCGCTGTCCCGCCTGCCGACCCTCCAGCCCAGCTCGTTCATCCTGCTGAGAGCCGATGGAGCGTCACCAGCAGACGGCTTGTGAGGGAACTGCAGCTGAAAGGCACCGGGGCCTGCGGCCGCACGCCTAAGAGAGGGGCCGCAAGTGGACTCGTGAACTTGAGTGGCAGGTGTTGGGGGGAGAGGTTAGAGGGCTCCCTCATTCCTACCCTCTTTGTGGTCAGTTTAAGCCCCGAGCCTCCACCTCCCTGAAACTGTCAGGAGGACTCGAGAGTCTTGGGGAGGAGCCCTTGCTCTCTAGTCCTGGTTTCCTGAGACCCAGGCCTTCACTCTGCCTTCCATCAGGCTTTTGGGGGGGCAGCTCCTTCTCACTCGGGGTGAGGGTGCTGGCCGAGGGGCAGAGGGATGGTCTGCGGGCGCCCTGGCCACCTGGAAAGGGGGAGCAGCCTCCTCACGGCTTCACTTCCCAGGCACGCGAGTCCGCTGCCCGCCCAGCTGTGGGAACTGCCCAGTGCCGGCTGCAGGTTTGACAGCGTTTCCCTTTCTTTTCCAGATACTCCCGTGCTGCTCAGGACCCCGAGCGGAGAAGGAAGAACAGGGATCACTATGCCTAGGGACAGATGGGTGGGGACGCACTGGGCTAGCCGGGCGACGTCATAGCCTCTGTCCAGGGCCACCTTCCCGGCGGGTACTGCGGCACTGAGGAGCAGCGGCTCCGAACCCTGCCGGGCTTCCTTCGCAAACTCGGCCTTAATTTCCTGGATGGGAGAGAGGCGGGCGAGTGGAAGGGATCCTGGTGGTGGGATGGGGAGCCCAACAGAGGGAGGCCAGGCCATGAGTGCCTCACTGCCTCCCCCGCCCCAAGACCCCGGCTGTGTGGGGCTCAGTGGCAGGACAGGGGCCCACCAGTGGTCCTGTCCTTGGGCTCATTCTTCCTTCCGCGACGTGACTATGTGGACCCATCTTGTCTCCACTCAGCGCCACCCCCCTGCCACCCCTGCCACCCCGCGCTGGAGAGGAGGCCCCGTGGGACTGCAGCTGATGTTGGAAGAAGTTTGCCTTCTGCTCTCTGCCTTGCCACAGCTGGCACACGAGGCCACAGAATTAAAGTGGTGGGACGGCTGCCGGGGACAGTACTCTGCCCCTGGGGTAACTGGAGATGCCTGTGCTGCCCCATATGTGGTTGAGCGTCCCCGATGCAGCGCATTGCCTTGGAACTGAACAGGGGCAGTGACACCCCATTGTCTGTGTGGGCACTCTGCTTAGTGACGACCTGCTTCCTAGGACCCCGCCCCACCGCCCACTGTGGTCACAGGGGGTCTTCCTGCTCCAGGATGTCTCAGGGCTCTGGCCCATGGGTCTTCCTCCTGGACCGGATCCCAGGACCCTGAGGTCTGGGGACCTCAGTCCCACTCCCCTGCTCTCAGGAGGACACCAGGACAGACAGCTTCTGTCCACCCCCTCCTGCTACCCACCCACCTCCCTGCTCATCCCAGAGCCGACCAGCACCTTCACCAGAGTGGTGAGATGCTGCTTGTCCCTCCATCCGGGGTTGAGCCAGGCGAGGTCCAGCCCGTCAAAGCCATGCGTCCTCAGGAACGGTGGCACGGATCTGATGAACGTCCTGCGACGCTGGGTGTTGGAAGCTATTTTGGAAAATCTGGGACAAAAATCACCCCAGAAGAGTAGCGCTGAAATGCTGGGGGCGGTGGCCCTCTGGGGGCTTCTGTGCATGAGGAGCCCGGAGCCCGCGCCCGGTGTCGGCCGCAGACACAGCGGGCGGGGGCGGCACTTCTGAGCACGAACTGTGGAGCTGACGCTCCTGGTCTCCAAGGCGCGCTCAGTCACCTACTGGTCAAGCCCCCCCGCACAGAGTATAACCTGAGCCCCAGTTCTCTCGCCTGCAAAATGGGGGCACGTGCAATAAACATCTCAGGGCCGCTGCGGGGGCGGCCTAGGCCCAGGGCCGGAAGGGTGCCAGATGGTGAGCCACGATCGGAACGTGGGAGCGCTGGAGCCCCGCCTCGCCCCGCGCCGTCAGCCGCGATCCGGCCCCGCCCGCTCCCCGGGACCTCCAGATTCCCACCCCCGGGTTTCCGGTTCTTTGCCTCCCTCTCTGTCCGGCCCCAGAGGTTGCAGAGATCGGGTGGCCAGAAACCCTCCGCTGCCAGGGCGAGAGGTCGTGCCGGAGCCGGGAGACCCACGGACGGCGGGCGTGACGCCCGTCGAGCCCCGTCACTCTGGGGCTCGGTTTCCCGCTCGCGCTCCAGGCTGCGGCCCGACCGGGCGGGGCCCCGGGACGCCCCTTCGGCGAGTGCGGGGTGTCTGTGCCCCGCGCTCCGGCGCCCTCTGCGGAGCGGGTCCTACCTCCGCGAAGCGAAGCTCCACCCTCCGACGGACAGGAGGGTCTTCAGGGCGGGGTTCCTGCGGGCGCGAGGGGCCGGAGGGCCGGGTGGGTGAAGGCGCCGCGACGTCGGTGGCCCCGTGTTCGGCCCCTAATGTCCTTCCCGCCCCGCGATGCAGCGTCTCAGCCTGAGGCTCGCTGCCCGTTTCCGCGCCCCTCCGCCGCGGGGAAGCCCGGACGCGGAAACAGATTGTGCGCAACGCCCACGCTCCGCGGAGAGACGCCTCGGGCGGAGGACCGCTCCCTGCGCGGCCGTCGCCTCCACCCGCATCCCCAGCGCCGCCCTCACACCTGCCCCCACTTCAGCCGCGGCCTCAGACCCTCGGCTCCATCTGCCCCCTGCCCGGCCGTCCCGAGGCCTACCTGTCCTTGAGTGTGTTCAGCATGCCGTACAGGGTCACGTCGTTCCACTCCCAGGTGTCAATCTCGTTGTTGCTGATGTTGGCAAAGCTGTAGATGATGTGGGTGCAGAGGAAGGGGTCGATGGCATCTGGAAAGCAGCTGCCGGCCCCCTGGCGGTACTGTGACCAGCTGGTGTAATAGCAGGCCAGCGTGTACGAAGCACCTGCAGGAGAAGTCAGGTGGGGCCTGGGCCAGGCTTCGGCCAGGGGCCCTCTGGCTGCTGAGCCCTGAGCCCAGCACACGGGGCAGGCCCTTGAGCAGAGCTAGAATTGTGCGTGGAAGGGGTGGCGCAGGAGCCTGTGCTTCGGGAGCCGCCCCTCTGATGGAGAAGAAATGGGACTCCCTGCACGCTTCCAGAGGTTGAGAAGGGGAGGAGGGAGGGACCCAGGGCGGCTGTGCCGGGAGACCCTGGCCTTTGAAAGCCTGGCAGGGCCTGCAGTGGGTCCTGAGTCTGGCCCCTGCCTTCCTGTGGGGTGCCCCTGACTCCCACCCAGGATGGCAGTGTCCCGGGACTCCAGCCAGTCCCCCAAGCTGGGCACCATGTCCAAGGACCAGGAGTCCTTCCTCCTCCCACCTTCCCGACTTTTCCACGTTCCTGCAGGGAGAACCTGGGTTCAACCGCCGGCCACTGGGTCTCTCCAGGCCTCCATGGAACCAGGGCCTTTGACCGATTTGTATTTTGAAAAATTTCAAATATGCAGAAAAGTAGAGAGTAGCAAGGTAAACATGAAAATACTTATCACTTTCATTGAACAAATGTTAATATTTCTGAGCCTTCTGAATCACAGAAGAACCTGGAGGGGCCCCCCTGCCAGGCCTCCCTCAGCACAGCAGCCCCCCTGCCCCAGGGGCCACTTACAGCTTGGGAGTATCAGCAGGACCACAAGGCCTGGGGGAGGGAGAGCCAGTCAGACGGTCAGACGTTGCAGGTACAGCTGCCCTTCCTCCACACCTCCCACCCTGCAATCAGGGCCTAATGGCTAGCTGCCTCCTCCCCTTCCAGGTCCTGCCTCCTCTCCCTCCATTCCGTCTGCCCCTCTCCACTGCGGGTCCAGAACCCTCTGTGCAGTGGCTCTGTGGGCAGCTGGGCCTGTCAGCCGGTGCCCCCACCCAGACCCGTGGCCAGCCCTGAGACCTGTGTGAGCCGCCCTTAGGCCCGTGCTGGATGCAGTGGAGAGGGCCATGGTGTGGCCTCTTCCTGAGCTTGTGGTGCCCAGCTGCCCAGCCTCTTCCTCTTCCCCGGCCCCACACTTCCTTTTATACCTGCCCCACGGCACTTTCCTGCTCCCCAAACCATCCCATTTATGGGGACTGAGCTGTCAGTGAAGGAACCACCAGACTGGGCAGTTGGCAGTGAAGCACCCCGGGCCCCAGAGGAGGTTGGGAAACCCTGGGGAGTTGTGAAAACTTGGGCCGGGTCCTCAGGAAGCACCTGCCTCCGCAGAGCCATCGGGGTGATGCCCTGGGACCCTCATGGACCGAGCATCATGTCACTTCTGAAGACCTTCCACAGCCCCCACCACCCCCGTGACCTTCCCAGCCAGTTTCCGGACTTCTGTGGCAGCTTTCACGCTTTTGCCTTTCCGTCGCCAGCTCTCAGTCCAGGCCCTCGGCCAGGGCGAAACTGGGCACAGCCGGGTTGTGTAACCCACTGGGCCCCAAACAAGCTGTTCCTTATTTCCTCCCTGCGCCCAGCAGCACCCCGCCTGACCTGCTGTCCCCTCAAGGTTTCTCTCCTCAAGCGTCCCCCACAGCTTGGCCTGAGTGAAGGCCTTTCAGCAGTTGCTCTGCTGATTATTTAAAGGGAAAGTTGGGTTGGAGTGGGAAAGTCCCAAGAATTTCTGAAACGCCTCTTGGAAGGAGCAGGAGAGGGTGTCTCACCAGCCTGGGGCTTCAGTATGGCACCAGGGAGCAGGGCGGGCAGCCCCTGGTCCCCGGGAGCAGGCCACCCAGTGACTCCCACAGCCTCTGCTCTCCTCTCCGGGGCCTTGGAAACCAGGCCTGATGGACGAGTCACCCCCGTGCAGATCCCTCTGACCCCTCGCCACTCAGGCGGAGGCTAAAACTTCTTACCGAGGCTCCGCATGGTTTGGCCAAAGATCCCGGGCAACCCTATTCTCTGCCAGCTATAAATTAATTAATAGGCAGTGAGTGAAGAGCTCAGAACAGCGGAGCCGGAACTGGGTCAGAGGGCTTCTCGACAAAGTGCCTTTATTTTCCCGGTGCCCTGGGGTCGCAACCCGAGGTTGGTGCCGCAGGTTCCCTGCCCCTCTGCTCTCTCACCTCCCCTCAGCTCCCTCTGCTGTGCGTCCAGAGTCACCCTCCACGGATACTCAAGTGTCAACGCTTCTTCCCTGAAGGCGCAGGACGCCTTTTGTGGGAGGTGATTGGTACAATGGCCGTCAACGATAGCTTCGTCTCCTCCATTGGAGGTGCGGGGGGGTGAACTTCCTCCAGTCTCTGATGGAGGTGGTACAAAGTGGCACGCACACAAACATTTTCACGGGGGTGTAGGATGTGAATAAAACACACCCTATTTTCACTCTCTTTCTTTGTCAGAAATTATCTTGTAGGCTCAGAGTGGCCCCAGCCTTGTTGCTCTGCACCCTCCCAAAGTGTCTCAAGGACAAATGGCCCAGACAGCCCGGGCCTGCCTCTGCGGGGTTGGCCAAGGTCCCAGGGCTCAGCAGCCCTCAGCCTCCTGTCCGACCCCGACCCCCGCTGCTCCGAGCACGCCCTCTTCCGTCCTCACATTGCCTCTCGCTCGCCCACCGCGGGGCTTTGTGCCCGCTATTCACTTTCCTGCCAACAGCGGTGAAGGTTTCGTGCTACTTGCAAGCTAATGAGGCAGCCACAGTGTCGTGGGTTCTGGCAGGACAGAGACGAAGGACTCATTCATGGCAGAGCCAGTGAGCTTTGTGTTTGCGTCACTTCCTGTGATGAAAAGAGCGATTTTGAGCTGCTGCCTGCACAGTCCACAGGGTGACAGCCCACTTGCTCCGAGTCCTGGCGAAGGGACTGGAAGACATGTCTGTAGTTTCAGGTCCCCAAAGCAGGGCGTGTGGCCCGGGTGATAGGAGGGCCTGTGGGCCTCAGGACGATGGTGTGGATGGAAAAGGGGTTTTATGGAAGGTAACCTCACGGGGTGATGTGATTGCAAATTCCTGATTGGTCAGGTCATGGTGACAGCCTTGCTCCTGGCATGTAACTCCTCTACTGAAAGGTTTTTCTTTGTCTCAAGCAAGCCCTGTGCATTGCTCCCTGGGCTTGTGCATCGAACAGCCATGGCCAGAAGCAGGGGAAGGAGGAGAAACAAGCACGGCCACCCTCAGGAAAGCCCACAGTCTTGGTGACTCGCCCGCAGCGCGGTCCCCGCCCAGCAAATGCAGACCAGGACAATCGCACTGCCCTTCTCTGAGGTTTTGCGTCCTGGTAATTGTGTCAGTTTGGCTCAGATAAATTCTTATAAACATTCTTTACATGTTTGGATGTTTCTTACGTCGATGATGGAGAGAAGAGGTGCAAGCTGGGGAAGTATTCCTGGTCTGGCACCCTTTCCCAAGACTCTGGAGTGCCCTTGAACCAAACCTCCATTTCCCCTGCTGTCCACATGGAGCCCTGCTCTGTCCTCATTTCCACCCCACCCCAGACCCCCAGGTCTCCTCACCGTCCCCAACAGGCCTGCACCCTTAGGAACAGAACTGTTTCTAAACAAGATTCACTTGACGGCAAGATGAGCATGGCCGGGACTTGCCCCTGCCGAGGCGGGATGCTGTCTCAGAAACGGCCGCTTCATTCTCTGCTGTTGAGAAGTCATGTGTGTCGACCAGCCGGCCTGTCCCACGGCTGGGAGAAAGGAGAGAAAGCTGTCGCCTGCGCTTCTCAGGGAGAAACGAGGTCAGCCCCTGCGACTGCGGGCGAGGTCCCCACTGGCCACCCGCCCTCCTGTCCTCGGCACCCAGTACGGCGGGCCGGGCTGCACAGTGAGCTCGCTGCCTGGGTCACGGTGCCCACAGGGCTTGCTCTCCGTGGCTACGTTCAGTGCACAGACTGCTCAGTCCGGCCCAGGCTCTCCTCCAGCCTGGGTCACAGGGCCCAGCATGAACGTGGGCATCCTGGCTCTCCGTCCTTGCCTGGGTCACGCACTGCCCAGGTGTAAGGAAGCCGTTCCAGGCCCAGTCTCAGCGCTGGTGCCCTGTCTGCTCCAGCCCTCCCCCCGCCTGCTCTTCAGCCGGAGAGGATTTCTGCTTCCTTCACCATGTTTGGGTTCTTTGTTTTTCATCCCTTATGGCTCATTTCACCTTGAGTGACAGATTGATCTTCACAAGAACTCTAAAAGTTAGATCTTTTACAAATGAGGAAACTAAGACCCAGAAAAACTGCCCGAATCTGAACACGGCAAGAAGCAGAGTCTAGACCCCAGTCTGTGTCGCGGTCTGCAGCTGTCTCTTAGTAGAAAATGGCTCCCACCATTGGATCAAAGGGCTGGAAACAGCCTGTCTCCAGGCATTTGGGGCCTGGGACTCGGGGGGTCTCTCCTCCAGCTGGGGCGTGGAGGTCTGGACGCCCTCTGAAGGCCAGGCGCCCCGAGTCACTGCAGGGACTCTCTGGAGCAGCCTGGGTGTTGTGCTCTGCCTGCCCCGTGACTGGGAGCAGGGCAGATGGGACAGAGCAAGCCCCCAACTTCTCCCACTGAAGGAGGACTGCAGCCCCTGAGGGGCACACTGAACACAGAGGGAGCGCCGGCCTCCCTCACTGCCCTTTTCTTCCGGGAAGGGGCGTCCAGTGGCTGGTGGTTGCCTGTGGCTAGTAGGCTGTCTAGTCCAACCTTCCCACTGGGCAGTGGGACATGGGGGACGTGGGGTGAGAGGTCCCTTGTCCAAGGCCGCCCAGAGAGGCAGAGGTGAAGGCCTGGTGTACTTTCCTCCCCTTCAGTCTGGTGGGAGGAATGTGGTGGGTGATGCTCCTCTGTGCTCTGTGGTCCCAGGTGTGTAGCTCCCAGCTCCGTCCTGGAGCCCCTCATAGGCCAATTTTGCTGTCGGTGGGCTGGGTTGAGGGACGGGGTCCTGGTCAGGCCCTGAAGGTGGCCCAGACTTGGCCACAGACTCAGATGGGCCGCACTGGAGACAGAGAGCTGGCTGTAAAATGGATGGGGCGGAGGCCCCCATGCCCTCAGAGGCCCGATCGGTCCTGTGGGCCAGGCTGCAGCTCAAGGGCCTCGACTGGGCACCAGAGGGTCGGGGGAGGAGCCCCCACCTGTGGCCCGGTCTCAGTGCCATTGCTGCTCTGCTGAGGAAGCCGAGGGATGGGTCTCGTGAGGGAGGGGTTGGAGAACCGGGTCCTCTGCCCTGTCCTCCAGATGGGGGCCCCTCAGGTGGCCCCTCAGTGTCCCCTCTTGGCCTGTGGTCTCCGAGGAGTGAGGAGGCGGTGGGGGTGCAGGGCTGGGAGGGCGTCCTCAGCCATGCCTGGGCTCCTGGGTACTTGGCCACACCAGTTACCAGTGGCCTGGACGACAGCTGGGAATGGCAAAGATACACTGGAAGGAGCCGTCCTCCGGTCCTGAGGCCTCACACACTCACAGGGCGGTGGCGGGAATGACAGGAATGTCATCTGCTCTCCCCTCCCCAGTCCCACACTGAAGAAGATGGCGCAGGACCCAGAAGAAGTGGACTGGTGGGCCTTTGGCAGCAATGAGTCTCTCCCTGAGACACGTTTGAAAACCACTTGTTGCCTGAATGGCTGAAGTAATTAGAGGGATCTGGCAGCTTCTCCTTTTCACTGAGCTCTGAATGTGGGGAAACAGCGGATCTGGAGAAAGAGACAGTGGTGGGAGCCAGGACTCCACCCTGGGCCACCAGCCCTCAAGAGAGAGCAGTTGCCTGGACGGTGTGACACAGATTGGGGAGTGGGGTGGGGGTCGTTCCAGTGATCTGTGAGCCGCTCCCCACTCCTGACAAAATACCCTCCATCAGCCTTTGTGGGGCAGCTCCGTCTGAGAGGCTTGGCTGTCCTTTCCCATTTCGAACCTGGTGGTGCTGCCCCCCAGACTAGCAATAGCAGGTCCCTCCCAGCCAGAGTCTCACCATTAGGCTGTGTGCAGGTTTTCTTCAAATAGACAACCGAGATCTGACCTGAAGCTGCAAGGACTGCGGATTACTGAATTTATTCAGGCATCGTGTGTGCCTGCTCTGGCCCATTTAGGCCTCGGCTCTGGACTTTGAAATGTGTTAGAATGAGTCTTCAGTTTAAGTACCCGTAAGATGCAGATGACAAATGTTCCTGCCTCATCTAGCAAATGAGGGCAAAAGGTAAGATGAAGCACGTGATGGGCTTAAAATAGGAATCGTATCAAAGTCAGCTTATTGGCAGTCTTGATTCTTTTTCTTTTTGGATTCTCATTTTAATAGAGTGGGCAGAGCGCTTAAGCCAGGAAAATGTGGTCTTTGCTGCCACCTCGTGGGAATTTTAGAAGTAATACTTCAGTCTACGTTACTGGGGAAAACAATTCTCTGCCGCCCTCTCATGTGCACCTTGAGAACAGCACCCGGATGGAAGGAATCAGGAAACGCTCTTTTCCGCTGCTCGTGTGCACCTTGGGAATAAAAGCGGAGTGGATTCCACCAAGAAAAGCTCTGCTACTTCCTGTGCACCTTGATAACAACACCTAAGAGAACGTTGCCAGAAAACGTTTTTCTCTGCTGCCACGCAGCGTTTAACTAACTAGCGGATGATAGCGGACCGCACATCATGGAAGTGTTACGCTCTGCTGCCGCCTAGTGTGCATCTTGGGAGTAACAGCTGCGTGTAGTTCCCGAGGAAAAGCGCTTCTTGCTGCTGCGTGCCGTGCAACTAGAGAGTAACAACCGAATGGGTGAAAGAACGACCTCCGCCACCGAGGCCCGGAGACCGCCATCCTTTAAGAAGCACGTGGGCCGCCAGTTTGCCCCAAAGGAGCATGGCCGCCGGTCCGCGTTCTCCGCACCCCGTGGAGACTCCCGCACCCCGGCGGCCCGCGGCGGGGGCCCCACGTGAGTGGCGCTCAGCTCGGCCTCCCCGCTGTGCCGGCGCCGCACCCGCCGTCCCGGTTCCGGAGGTCCTCTCAGATCGCAGCCTGTCCCCGCTTTGTCCGCCCGTCCCCCCTCTTACCTCCCGGGGGCCTCTCGGGACCCGGACGCGCGGCGCGGATGACCCCGCGTGGGCAGCCGCGGTCTGTGAGCGGACGCGGAGAGGTGTCCGAGGGGCCGCGGGGACGAAGGTCTCCGGACCGAGAGCGGAGCGGGGCGCGGGCGATGTCCGTCTGGGAACTTCGCGGGAAGAGTGACCTGGACGCGGCCCGGTGCGGGACGGAGGTACCCGGGAGGGGGCGAAGCGTGGACCCGGGCTTAAAAACGGGCCCAGGCGGTGCCGGGAGGGGCGCTGGCGCGGCGGAGGTGCAGGCCGGGTGCGATCCCGGCGGGGCGGGGTCCGAGTTCGGGGGCAAAGGCCCGGGGAGAAGCGAAGGGCGGGGCGTGTCTGGAAGGAGGACCGGACCTGGTGCGCGGTGCTGGGAAGCGGCGGGTACCGGAGAGGGTGGACCGGAGACGCCTGGGGGAGGTTTGAACCGGTTACACTGAGGGCCGGCGCGGAACTCGGGTGGACCGGAGAGAACGGAGGTTTGGGGGCGGGGACCTGCGGGCGGGCGGGGGTGCCGGAGACCGTGCAAGTCGGCAGGAGGGTTTGTGGGGAGAGCGACGGGATGGAAGACGTGACACGGGGCCGCGCGCTCACACAGGTTTGGGGGTCCCTCTCCCCCCGGGAAGGAAAGGAGAGCGGAGCGCAGCGGCCTCACTGGGAACGTCTCCGCGCTCCCGGCCTCCGGCCTCTCACGGGCGGGCAGGGCTCGAGGAGGGTCGGGGGCTTCGCGGGCCCGGAGCGGGCTGAGGATTCGCGGGGATGCGCTCGCGAAGGCCGCCCGGCTCACTCCTCTCTTTCCTGAAAGGAGGAAAAAACGGGAAAATGGGTGCCCGGGGAGTGCGGTGAAGGAGAGAAGGACTTTTCCCGTTTTCCGCGCTGGACCCCACGTGCGGATGCCTGAGCCAGGGCCCTCGCACACGGGCGGCCTCCCGGCAGCACGGTCGTTACACGCGCGCTTTTCTCTCCAGACCTTCCTTTGGCTGTTCGGTGCCAGTAGGAGAGTCAGCGTTTATGTCAGAAATGTCCGTGGTGAGACAAATGTCCCTGTCCGAGTGGACGCCGCCCCAGTGGACGTCTAGTTCTCACCGTGTGCTCGGCCAGGGTGACAAAGTTTGAGACAGAGTTTGGGGACAGTTCTGGTCCCATAAGTGGAGTGGTTGACGGAGAGGGTCTTCTTTGCTGTAGCCATGGTGACCAGTTCTCCCTGAAGATGAAAGTGTACTTTGATATTGCAACAAAATTAGGCGGGTGGCATATGGACTCGAGGAATCAGGCAGAAGGTTTCACAGGATAGTAGCTCCCCCAACCCCGTTGCTAAAGTTGGGACCTTTCTTGCCAGGAGTTACTGCGTGGGGAAGTCCTCAGGGTTGGGGTTGGTCTGTGACTTGCAATGCTGAATAATTGGGACCACAGTGTTGGCTGCCTTCTTCTGTCTCCAATGTGACCCTACCCCAGGGTCACAGCACCCAAAGCCGATGTGATGGGATGCCCTGCGCTCTCTGGGAGGAACCCTTCCCTGAAATCAGGGGCCCCAGAGCTGAGGCAACAGGAACCGCTCTTCTCCCTGGTGGGACAGTTTTCCAGATGCACAGGGGACAGAGCCAGTGTGATGGGCTCCCTACTCTGTCAGGCGGGAGCCCTCCCCACATCCACAGGACTAGGCTGTCAGGCAGAACACCTCTCTTTCCCAGGTCGGTTCCCTCTTCACTGTGACAGGACCCCACTCCTGGCAGGGAAAGGCCCCTTCCCACACTCCCAGGACCCAGAGTTCAGGTGACAGGTAAGGGAAATTCATGCTCCCAAAGTGGGGAATTATAGCCCTATGTCTTCACGTCTAATAAGAGCACGGTCTCTTGTGGAACATAAGCCGGCATGCAGGACCCATGAGTGGGGTAGCAGAATTTCCTGTGGAGAAATCAGGCTGGCATGTTCCTTAGATTTAAAATAAAACCTTGCTCTTGCTAAAAATCTCTCCTTGGATCAGAAGAACAAATGCTAATGCTTAACTAGCTTCCTTAGACTGATGCTAATCTTTTCAAAGTCCAGCCATACCTCTTGTCTTTACCTAACCCTTTTAACATACCTTCCGGGCTGTCTACCACCTCAAGCGAATCTACAATCTATGCATAGTTAATGAATACCATTCTGAGGTCATGTCCCAGAGATCATCAATAAAAACCCCTGGACCCAAGGCTCGAGGCCTCTCCAGGATCATAATGGAGGGGACGCGTGGTCCTGGAATTTCTAGTCCATTATAAAATTACGTGTAAAATTATTTACACACAGCCATGGCATACGAATCCTGCTGGCCAGAATTCACGACAGGGCCCCCTAATTTCTAAGTGAGGGGCCCACCCCACATTCACAAGACCCCAAGGTGATGAGACAGCACCCCAGACGATCCCACATTGGACCCCCCACACACACTCTGGGACCCTGGCTGATGTAAGAAGACCAGGTGTCCTCTCAGGTGGGGCCTCTCCTGTTCACAACAGCCAGTGCTGACTGAAACCACAGCTTCCTCTCCCTGTTGGGTCTTCTTCCTGCAAACCCAGGACCCAGGGCTGAAGTGACAGGACCCCCAGCTCTCTCCTGGAAGCCCCTGCTCCCACACCTACAGCACACAGGTGATGAGACAGGACCTGTCACACTCACAGGACTCACAGCCTCTGTGCACCTCACGATCACAGGGCCAGTGTGGCAGAGCCCTGTGCTCTCAGGGGGGGCTGTCTTCAAGTTCCCAGGAGCCAGAGCTGAAGTGACAGGACCCCCTGCTCTCTCAAATCAGACCCCCCAGACCCCTCCCCACAGTCACCAGGCTCAAAGGTGGAGGGAGGGTCAGGACACTTACGTTCCACAGGGAGGGGCCTTTCTCAACCCTCACAGGACACAGGTGTGCAGTATGAAGACACTCCCGTCTCTCATGTGGTCCTCTCCACACTCAAGTGGCCTAGGCCTGAGGTCACAGGACCCTTATACTCTCAGGTGGGGCCCCTCCACTTGCTCATAAGACCCAGAGCTGACCTGACACGACCTCTTGTGCTCTCTGGGGAGGACCCAGAGCTCATGTCGTGGGTCTCCATCCTCTCTTAGGTAATAGTACTTCTTCTTCCAGCAGTCAGAGGACCCAGGGCGGACTTGGCAGCACCTCTGCTCTCTCCGAGGGGGCCCTTTTTTCACACTCTGGTAAACATTGCCATCTAGTGTGCATCTTTGGAACAGCATCTGGGTTGAGGCCAGCAGGACATGCTCTCTTTTGTTGCCACCTTGTGGACATCTTGGGAATAGCATCTTTTTGGTAGCATCTGCTCCTACCATTCTGCAAGGTCACTTTGAAGCCCCACTGTCCCT
>PVJI01012462.1:0-51583 GCA_004026765.1 Micronycteris hirsuta | reverse complement strand
ATCTCACTTCTATGTAGGATTCTGACTTGGATTTATGAATGCTTCCAAAAAACCTTGTCTTTGCTCCACCTACGCTTATCACTTAGTTGTAATTGTATTAATTTCTATTCTAGGTTGTATTCCTTACAAACAAGTGGTGTCACTCTGTTCATATTTGAATCCTCTTTCACTAAATGCTAGAGACTGAAACAATGAAAGAGTAAGTCCATATCTCTCTCCATTATGCCAAAGTCAATATTTCCTGAGTCTCTTCTTTCACTTGCTGCCCTTCTGTGATCAAGAAAACCTGCCTTACATTTTCCCTCTGCCCTAATTCTTTCACTCTCAAAAACATTACTCAAGTGACAGATCCATCTATTAAATACAATAAGTATTTTCATGCTATTTACTTCCATTATGATAAAGTGGAGCACATTTCTTTTAGGGTAAAATTCTGGAAACCAGAGTTGTGAGAACTGTTTTTGAATCTGGAAGCAGTGATTCATCTTGGAAATGAAGGTTTCTGATCAGAAACAAACCTCTTAACGTGCTAGAGCCAATAGCCCTTCCACAATGCCCTATCCATTAAAATCAGCAGCCATTTATATCTGCTGTGCCGACCCAAGCTTCAAGACAAAGAGACAGAGTTAGTCTCTGGACACAGATTTTACTCAACTCTAATGTAAAAAAAAAAAAAAAACACTCATAATGCAAAACCTATTTTTGACTTACAGAAGCTACTCATCCTCAAGAGGATTAGCATATCTGTTGTCCCAAGCCCTGAGGTCCCTCTGTCAGCTCTCCAAGTGTTGTTCACATATTTTAAAGTAAAATGTTTTGTTCTGCTTAGGTCATGGAAGACTAGTATGTTTCTGAACTCAAAAGTAAGACTGTATCTCTTGGGAAGAAAAATGACTTTATAGGTTTCTTTGACTGTTCTTTCATGCAAAGAATCTTAATCGAGAACCTACTATGTATCTGATATTGGGCTAAGCACTGGAATTACCAAAATTAAAAAAAAAATAACTGTCACTTAACAGTCCTTTACCAGCTAGTGGAGAGACTTACATGGAAACAAATAATCTTAGCTCAAAAAATTGTTATTAAGCAGGTACAGAAAAGATTATGTGAGAACATAGATGATCAGTTGAGACCATGATAATCTGCCCAGGGGAGACTGAGAACTTTTACCAAGAAAATTCTGTGTAAGATTACAAGTAAGAATAGAGGTTTGTTAAAAGGACAACTACATGGAAGAGTAGATGAGGCAAAAGGAAGAGTGAGTTCAGAGGTATAGGATACTTATATTCATACCACGATAAACCTGCTCCTCAATTCAACCACATGTACAATCTATGCAGCTATTTAGAGTATCTCCCATTATTTCATCACAGTACTGAAATAAGTAAGTGCATTTTTTATTGAATTAATCAGTCCTTTTGACAGCATTTAAACTCAGTTTCTTTCTCCCCCTATCTTTCTAGTACAGGTCCATAAAGAAATCTGCACCTGTTACCACAATATTAAAAAATATTTTTCAGCTACCTGGGCACTTCAAAATGAATTTTTATCATCATTAGAGTTAATGATAATTGCAAATAAAATTCTCTGTTTTTATGTCATAAAAACCGATGCTTACTATACACCTCTCTATGAAAATGTCATCCCTTAAAGATTGCTGCTACAACAAATTATAATAGAAAGCACTTACATAGCATTTTTGTTTTGGGAGATAATTTAAGTTTTGTGCCCTTTTATTAGTGGGCAAAAAAAAAAGTCCTTGACAAGGTTAATTGTGTTCCCCAAGGTCACATGATTCATTGTATAATAGGTAGAGTGAGAATTCCAGTCAAGGATGACCATCCAAAAGAAAACCTATTTAATCTGCCCTATTCTCCATTTGGAAGTAGGAGTGTAAGCTGTGTACATTTGATCTTTTTTCAGTGGTAACTCTAAAAAACAAACAAAGAAAACTGAGTTCTATAAAGAAATTCTAAGAGATAAGTCTGTTCAGAAGGTCAACTTCTTTTATTTTATGAGTTATCCCCTAGTAAATCTACTTCTGCTAATGTAGCATCAAGACTGGTGTGTTCATGGGAAGTCAGGTTTGAAAATAATGATTAATTTTGTTCCAGTGTGGTATACTGCCACCAATTATATCTTATAAACCTGGCATATGTTAAACAGCTGAAGAATATTTATGAGAAGAAGAAAGGCTATTATGAAACTGTCGCTTCCCATCGTTTTGCTAGGTTTCAAATAAAGCGGGCAAGAAGGGAGACACTTGTCCAGCGCACTTTCTGCTTAGTGCAACTATGAATCTCCCTGGGTGTCAAAGGTGCTGATTACCAGAAAAAACCTCAAACCAAAGTCAGAGAATAAAACCATTGAAAGCCAAACAAAATATCAATGCACTTTTCTGAGAAATTTGCTATGAATTTAAAAGATAGAGCAAGGTTTCCAATTTGGTTACATGTAAAACAAGGTTTTAAAATTTTATTTAGTTCATCTTAGAGCTGATAGACTTTAACAGCCATTTAATACTCAACAAATAATAAATATTTGATGTCTATTGTGTGAAGGGTTTTGTGTCAAGTGAGCCTTGTGGAGAATTAAAAATATAAAATTGATAAATATCTCAGCTTTCAAAGAACTGATGTTATTTAATGACCCTAAGTGTTATTCTGAAGTTGTTCTGATTCCATCTGTGATACTCAAACACAGACAATTCTTTCAGGTGGACCATAGCATAAGTGTGTCTTTTTAGTCCTTCAGCTCAGTGTTTCAGAAATTCTTTTAAAGATGTTATTTATTTATTTTTAGAGAGAAGGAAAGAAAGAGAGAAATAGAGAGAGAGAAATATCAATGTGTGGTTACCTCTCATGCACCCTCTACAGGGGACCTGGCCTACAACCCAGGCATGTGCCCTGACTGGGAATCAAACCAATGACCCTTTGGCTCACAGGCCAACACTCAATCTACTGAGCCATACCAGCCAGGGCAGTGTTTCAGAAATTTTAACTTGCATGAGTCACCTTGAGAACTTGTTAAAACACAGATTTCTGGGGTCTACCCACAATACCATATGAAATACAAATGTGGTACCTATCATTTAGGGCAGGGGTGTGGAATTAACAATCAATAAGATGCCAGTTGTCACAATTCCAAGCCATTCTGGCCATTAAACTCATCACAAACTTACACAGCAAAATACAAATTTTCTAAAAACAAAAATTATTTTATAACCACCATACCCTAACTAATTAAGTCTGGGTAGAACACTCCCAACAAGCTCACAGGGGATGCTGATGCTGCTGGCCCAGGGACCCACATTTTGAGACACACTACTTTAGCTTATTTATCTCATGCTTCATTTGTAGAACCATGTATTTTCAGTGACCATTAGTGGTTTGTCATCACATTTATCATCAAGAATAACCTTGCTACCAGACCAAATCATGAGGTTCTAAAAAATTAGTTATTCCTTATTTTCCCATCAAGAAAATGAAATAATGTTAAATATATTCTAAAACTTTTCAAATTTGCCACAAAACACATTATATAACAACATTTTTTCACAGTAGACGTTTCCATTCAAACATTATAACTATCAAATGAAAGAATAAATTTTCTATTTTACTAAGAAAAAAGCTAATAAAATACAAAACTAGCCAATTTTTATAACATTGTAAGTCTTTACTATAAAGAAAATAAAAATCCCTATTACTTCTTTTTAGAACAGTTGAATTTACAATCACTTGAAATAAAATTATCCTATAAACTTCAAAGTATAAATAGTTGGCACTAAATGAAAATTTTACGTGACTGTAAGTTGGTCATGGCAGAATTTCAAACCTGTGGCCCTATTCTAATTTATCACAGACTGTGATTTTTGCATATGAAGGAAGCTGGGTCAAAATGTTAAAATAATGCAGACCATTTCTGAGAGAGAAAAAATTCCCACCCACAATATATTTTATTCTACTTTTTTGTTAGGTTTTCTCTTCTGGCTTCCTCAAATATCACCTCAATAAAATGGGCCATTCTTCTAACACCGGGGGAAATGTGTGTTTTGCCAAGTGGAACTGTAGGGTTCACTGAATTCTGAAGATAACTCTTTTTTTTTAGTGTGTCTGAATCTGTTTTGAGATTATAATTTAATAAGGTTTTTTTTTTCTTTGTAAGTAAAGTCTTTAGGATTAGGACCAAAAAAACTCTCTAATACAAGGTACAATATAAAAGCATATTATAATCTTTGTACTTAGATTTTCACATGATAGTGAAACTGGGAGGAATGTAACATTTTGTGTATTGTGATGACATAAGGTAGCATTTTTTTCTTATACGTGCTTTGTATTTCTAATCTTTTGTGGATGTAATTGTATGTTTAATTATGACATACTCCTTAAGACTAAATTGCAACATCAACTCAAGTACCATAAGAAATACAGATGTGGTACCCAACATTTATGCCAGGGGCATTACTTACATTGACAACTGGTACCAATTGGTACAATTACAAGCCATTCTCACCATTAAAATTCATCACAATGTTACACTGCAAAATAACACTTTGCTAAGCACGAAACTTATTTACTAACCATCATGCCCTCAAGCCTACCAGTTTAACAAAAAGTTCTTGTAATAAGATTTTTATTCTGCCCTGGCTGGTGTGGCTCAGTGGATTGAGCACTGGACTGCAAAGCAAAGAGTTGTCAGTTCCATTCCCAGTCAGGGCACATGCCTGGGTTGCAGACCAGGTCCCCAGTGGTGGGCACATGAGGTGCAACCACACATTGATGTTTCTCTCCCTCTCTTTCTTCTTCCCTACCCCTCTCTCTAAAAATAGATATATAAAATCTTTAAAAATATATTTTATTCTTTTTCACGCACTTATTTTATCTACTATTTGTTATACCACAATTTTGGATGGAGCTCTGGATTAAACATAGTAATGGAAAACATCTTTATTGGCATAATAATGCTTCAGTAGTACAATATAAAATGCAATCAAAATTATAAAAAGTGTTTTATTACTCATATATGTTTTACACTAAAGACAGTGAAAATTCTAAAGACTCCTTCAAATATGTTTTGTAAAAATACCTGCAGACACTTTTAGACCTTCGGAGACTTTTCTACATAGAACTGAGAACCTGGGTGTGAAGGTAGTGATAGAATAAACCACAAAGATCTTGAAAAAGGGAGAGAGAAGGAGATGAAAGAGTTGCTAGATGGGGAAAGCAAAGAAACCTCAAGTACTATATTTTGAGGTTTCTATGATAAAATAAAATATATATTATTCCTGATCTAGGAATCACCTACCTGACAATTCACACATAACTTCTAACTTAAGATAGAAAAAGATGATTAGTTTCCTCTACTGGCTTTAGACACATATGGATGTTAGACTGATATCAAAATATGAAAGAAAATTTTAAAATCTCATTATTTTGGGCATAGTTCTAAGTTTGCAATTCCACTGGGAAAAAAAGTAAACCAGAAATTTGTGTGGAAAATTTAATTTGCTTTCAGTATAGCTGAGAGAGGCCTAAATGGAGATGAAAAAACAAGTTTTTGCCTAAAGTGCAGACAGTTCTTCAGAAATCAAGTTCATAATAAGCCAAGACTAGATCTATATTCAGCATTCCCAGGTAGTCCCTAAAACTTTTCCTTACAGACCTTAGATGAAAGATTCTATTTTTTAGAATGTGACTTTCTTGACAGTAAGATTTGCAAGTATTTCAGGAAAAGCTTTATTACTTTACAAGCTCTGAAATGTGTGACGGATTTATGAGTGCATTGCATTCAACATTTTGTCCAAAGTGATCTGAGAACACACCTGGACCCTTTATTTGACTTCCTCTGCTCTGTTGTCTCTTAATCAGCTTTGACTATAGGAACCTACCTGCTGAAGCACACTAGAAAAATAATGTATCAAAGACTGGGTGAGCTGGAAAATGACCAGAATGACAAAAACAAATGTCATGTAACCTAAACATCGTTAACCATCTGATACCTTCTTCTACAACTCTACCATCACCATGACCACAAACAGCCTTCACTGACAATAATTGCTGAATCTGACCCACTGCAGATATCATGTTTTATACTTCAAGTGGGAAAATAAACATACACACACACACACCTGATTTTTCTCTTCCTGTACATTTTGGCCTTTAAAGCTATTTTTAGCTAATGCAATTCATTTTTTGGGGGGGGGGTTCCTGTTACATTCTTTTTTGCAGTAGTTAAACTGTCAAGAGAAGAAATGGCCCACATTTACTACACTGACAATGGGGAACAATTCTCTGGATGTTTATGACACTGAACCAAGGGGCGAAAGTCCCTATGGGTTTTAGAATTTCTATAATGGAGTAATTTATAGTTATTAAGTATTTGGATATTTCCAGAGCCTGAATTGGGTCACTTATCATTATCTGAAGGCCAACCAGTTTCTATAAAGGAGTTTTATTTAAAATTTGCATGTAGTAACTTTAAGAGTGAAGAAAAAATAAACTCTAAAAAAAATGCCTGAAACAAAAGAAGATTTCAAAAGTTCAAAGAGTCTTTTGAGCTCCAACATCTCACATCTTTCCAAAACCCTCTCATCTTAGTGTTTTTCTTTAAGTTGTTACTGCATTTTTTTCATAGGCTAATGCATTACTTAAATATAGACAGTCATTTTAGTATAAATTCCAAAACCCATAAATGTCTTTTAATTAAACACATAATTTGAAGAGAGCTTTTCCACTTATCCCTTTTTTCAAATCGGAGAATATTAAAGTAATTATTCCATTAATAGTTCAATGTTTGCAACTATATATACTTTAAGAACATCACAAGCATCATTGGCTCCCCAGAGCAATATCAAGGCGGCGCATGTGTTGGGGGGGAGGTGGGCACAAACGGACTTACTTGTACAATTAACCAAATCACCCATAGCTTTGATTCAAGATTCCTTCATTAAGCCATTAATATAATACATTGCTAAGTGGTGAGTTGTCCAATTTTTATGATGCTTTTGATTTCAATTCAATGGCTGCAGTTAGAATGAAAAAAAAACAGCATCTGCAAGATCAGCAAGATGATGCAAAATCCTTACACTAGACACATTTTTCTGTCTCCACAGTTTTTCTGAGGGCAGTCAATGCCAGTGCACTAAGAAGGAAGTGATTTTAAGTCCCAGAAAATAGCATTCATTTGTTCTTACCCAATACATAAAAGGACAAATAAAACACTTAATTCCTAATACCTCAAACACTTAAACAGAAAGCCAGTCGTCCTTTTATGATTTTCTAAACATACTCAAAGGTAGACAGCCAGTTTGTAATTCAATTCCACTTTAGCCCACAACTCGCGTTTACCACTAGGGTTTCTAAATTACAATGTAGTGTGTTATAGAGGGACTGTTTTGGCATTGTTCAGTGAAGGCATGTTTATGTAATTGATTTATGTGGGATTTTGACATACATAAAAAAACTAAAATCCTAAAACTTGGTTGGCATTTTATTCCCAAACTTTGACACAGTGCAGAAAATACAATGCTAAAGAAGATTCTGCTTTTGCCATTAGAGATGGTATAAATTATCTGAATTTGAGTTCTTCATGATTGCAGTTCACTCTGTGTGTTTATTTATGATGGGAGTGTAATTATGCATGATATGATGCCTCTTGGAGACTTCATTGCTTTTAAAAATAATTACAGATAAATGGAGAAAAATATTCAGTTTATGGTCTATCTGTCACTGAAAGACTGACAAAGAGTAGGTAAGTTCACAAGAAGGAGACTTATTGCTGAAAATTATATGACTTCTATAATTACAGTCTATGAAGTATTTCCAAAGGCCTGAGATATAAACCAAAAGGTAATATAATTATAAAAAGCCAGTATTCTCAAATTTTGAATCTTGGTAAAAAATATACAGCTTTACATGAATTAGAGATTATAGTAACTAAATATGATCCATCAGATTATGAGGTATTTCCATAAAAGAGTATCAGAGGAGCCCATCACTTTCCCCAAGATGCAAAGTATCCACACAGATAATATTCTACTAGAGATAAGTGACAAAAGAGTAAATCCTTCATCAGAAATCTGGTTATTTATATTTCCTTGTAAGAACATCCCAAATAAAAACAAAGAGAATGACATAAAATTACTTAAAACAAAGAGAATGACATAATCATTACTTAAAGAGGATGATTACATTCTGAGTTTGATCCTTTTCCTTTAATCATCATAGAAAAGCCTCAAATTTAAAACAATCACCTGAATTACAGAGTGTCTCCAATCACCTCACTGGTTTTGAGTTATATAGTCACATCCACAAGAACATCTGTTTTTATATTCCTTCTCTCTCACCCTATAACCACCAGTTAAACATTCACAATGAAGGATACACTTTTCTTTGGAAATGATAAGAATTCTCCAATCTGTATAACAATTAAATGCTGTTATCAAATAATACTCAATTTAATATTATCTTTTTTCCACTAGTTGGCAAATTCTTCATCAGTTCCATCAAGAAAATTGACATGAACTGTAAACTCTTCCAGAAGCTCACTAAACTTTCTTCCTCAAATATGCCACTAACAGATCCTCAGTTAAAAAAGCAAAAGTCATTAAAGTAAAAGAATTGTTAAGTGCAAACTACTCTTTCTGGTCTACACACATGCAAACAGAACCAAACGCTTTACTCACATCTAATCTTTAATTCAAACTCAAACCAACAGGGCATCTCCACTATCTGACCCATGCCATACTAATGTTCATCTGTTAAGTAGATGAGTTAAAATACATGTGCAAAAGCAGAGGGAAGAAAGAAAACCTGGGTCCTACCTTGATTGTTTTCGAGGGCTGACACTTGATTTGATGGGACACGCTGGCAGTTTGGTTCATGTTTCAGGACCATGGACAGTGCACGATGCCACAGGAATTCCAGGATGGACTAGAGATCGAGTCTCTTCTGTTGCACTTCAGCGGAGGCTGCTGCTGTTGCTGTTGTTCCTGCTGTTGCTTCTGCTCCTTCTGCTGCTGCTGCCTTCTTACTCCGGAGGCTGAAACGCTGTCAGATTGGAGAGATCTGTAACTCACTTAGCCCTAAACAAAGCAGTCACTTGGTTCATTCTCAGTGCTCTTGGCAATAGGGAATAGAAAGCTAAAGACTGTTTCAAATCTCTTGTACTGTACCTTTTCAGGACTGAGATGTGACAGCTTCACAGTGCAGCCAATGATCTTGGCTCTCATTCTCCTTTCAAAGAAACGAATACCAGAAAATATACAGAGATCAATTGCAGCACCACAGTTTAAAGGCACATTTTCAGCTCCCCTGATTCTAACCAGTTAATACTTTTTTTTCAGTGCTAAAAAGAAATATCTCTCTCCCACCCCTCCCTCTCTCTCTCCCAGAATTGTGTTAGCATAATTCATTTTCGTTTTGATACTAAATTTTATTCCTATTTAGGTAGTGTTTGTAGTCAAAATACCAGTAAATGCTGGGAAAGCACCTGTTGCCTGGCTTAAGATAGCAGGTTTTCACATCTTTATGGTAAAGCATTAACATTTTCTATGAATAGTTAAAAAAATCAGCAGTTATAGTCATCCAAGGGACTGACTTCTATAAACTGGGAGAAGGATTATGGTATACAAAAAGTTTTCAACACAATATTTATTGGATGTTGAACCAAAACAAGAAAATGGTTTATTATTTTTTTTCTTTTTATGTTTAATTATCTCTTTTCTTCAGGCCATGTTTTCTTTCCTTTCTTTTTTTTTTTTAATTTCCTGGCACAAACTGATAGTTAGCTCATGACAGCTGGACTTCTCAAATAGTTAACTTTTGCCCAAAATGCAACTGTCAGCAAAATAAATCATAAATACTTACGAATAAAGTTTCTGCGGAGTCACTAGTTACCATTGCCACATCAGCACTAACTAAGATAAACTTACTCTTGTCATAAATAAGAGGTGAGATCCAGTAGGTTTGATTTAATGGAGGACATTCTTTTCTAATATGTACCACAAAGTATTAAATGTGGCCTAAGATGAGTGTGTATGTCTCATGTATTTTTAAAGATCAACACTTTTTACTCATCAGAAATATATCCTATTGGTGAAATGCCAAGTTTATAAGATTGAACTGCATGAAGCTTTTAGGAAGCTTTGTGAAGGGGGCAAGGACATTATAAATAAACTCTAGAGTAAATGGGAATAAACTAATAAGTTTCATGAAATAATTAAAACCACGCTTTATTTTAAAAATATCTCATCTTCTGAAATAGAAAAGGAATTTAAACATTCTGCAAAGTAGTCCAAATATTTGAGAATGTTAGGGTTTTAGAGGTGATACTCCAAGCTGCACAGTGGAGGTGAGGGTTGGATAGTGGCAAGATCAGACAGTCTGAAGCCAGAAAGGATCACTGGAGGAGCATTGGAGGAATCAAGAAAAGTGTAAAAGAGAAGATGGAGTCAATGACAACCAGGCAAAAACTCTGTCCAAGAATCTGGGGTAACTGTATCAAGGCATCTTATTGTGCATAACCAGAGAACCAAGAAATATTGAGATTTAAAGTTTAAATTTTTAAAATAAATAAAGTTAAAATTTTAAATCACAAATGTAGCTTGCATTTATGCCTTATATTATACTTTTATTGGTCAGTGATGCTTTAAATAATCCATACATTAAAAAAAGAATTTATATTGGAAATTTTAAAACATTATATAGTCAAAAATAGTGAAAAATATATCATCTTTGTGGGATGAAGCTAAAACAGTATTTGAAGTAAAAGCAATACAAAGTATGTAACCTAGAGAACAGACCCATGAACATTTCAACACGTGGTTAACAGTTTGATAATCTTTGAAGAAATAAATGTCCTTCGCTAGTAAGTTTGGCTCAGCACCTCTTTCTTAGATAGTACTTCACATTATATATATGAAGGAACTCAAAACCAAATTATATAGGTAATCCAGGTAGAATGGGCGTGGGCAGCACAAGGGTATTGGAGGGGTCGAGTGCAAAAGTTTAGACGGAGTAGCTCATGCACATCAGATAACTCTACAACATGGAAGGAACAATCAATGCTCCAAGGAATCTTAACTGGGCACAACAAGAACCAACATTTACATACCTACCACAAAGAAAGTGTGGGTGGCTGTATTGCAACCTGGTAGTCACATGAGACTTCATCCCTTTTCCATAATTCTTTAAAACTGTATTCCATCTCCATTTGGATGGCAGTTAGTATGCAAAAAAATAAGACATTGGCCTTACTATCTATAGGTAAGTGGCCAGAATATAGCTAAAATACTTTCTCAATATTAAATTTTATAAATAAAAAGGAGAAAAAAACATTAAGAGAAAAGGATGAGTAGTATATATCATAGATACCCTTTCTATGTCTCACAGCCTATTATTATATCACACTCTACTTCTAAAGAAAAGTCAACTGTTCAGAACAAAAATATATGACTCTAGTCTAATTTTTGGTATTATTTTTCCTTGCTGTTACATTATCATTTTATGAATAAAGAAAATAAAAACCATAGTAATTTTATAGCATTTCTTTTTCAAATCTATAAATTTTTAATTTGTAAAACTTCTGTCTTAATATGTTTAATTGTAATTACAACCAAAAGAAGAAGAAATTTAAAAAATTTCACCAAATACTAGGAAATTATAAATACTGTTAAATAAGGATAAGTTTATGCATAATCATTCTAACTGATTAACTGATTATAGTTGGTTCAATATGTTTAGTGTGAAAAACAGATACAAAATTCCATCACGGTTTTTCACAAGGTAGGATTTTTTTTTTTTTTTCATGTTTAGGTCTACTCAGGGAATACTTTACAATGAATCATCATGTACTAGAAATTTCAGGCAATTTAATTCAAGGGACCAAGTTTAAATTTAACTGACATTAGTGATAATCATATAAAATAAGTGAGTTTCAATTACCACAATTTGTGGAAGAATTGTAGTGACTCCCTTCCATCCTCCTCACAAAAGAAAAAAGAAAAATGATGGCTACTAATTTTAGAAAATATAATCTACGATGGTCCTTGAACAACTATTATTATTCTTAGATCTGGAAAATAGAAAGCTAGAATTGGTTTAATAAAAATATTCCTTTAGAAAAACCAATCACATTGTCAGATGGACTCTACTACCAGTTGCTCTCTGTTTCAGGCCCTATCTGCTCTAGCCCTAACCAGATGGTCACAGTGATGACCTGTCACTTGCAAGCTTAAGCAAGCTCAGGGTCTTGGTCAGTAAGAATGATATTTGAAAGGTTATTCAGCTGTTTCCTTGATATTTGGAGCCCACTAGAGAAAATCCAGGTTCCTACATAATTGTAGAGGAAAGTTCCTCATCTTAATACCTGCTATGTATGCCCCTGTTTTCTGCTTGAGACGTCCACTGAGTCATTTGTATTCTTTGCTAGAACTGGAATGCAGTTTCAAATTGTCAGCTTCGTTGACTTGGAACTTAAGGCCCTTACCTAATTCCTGCCCTCTGACTCTTACTCTATAAACGATATCTGCTTCTGATATCTGCTTACCTTCAGATTGTTGTCCCCTGAATTCACCCAGGTTGCTGTCACTGGCCTGATTCTGATCTTCACTTTGTTTAAGAATTGATCTTTCCTAGAAATCACGTGTATCAATCAAGGTAAGCAAGATTATGTTGCAATAATAAATAACCTTAAAATCTCAATGGCTTTAAATAATAAAAGTTTATTTCTCTTGATGCTATATATCAATACTAGGTTAGCAGGGAATTTCTTCCCATCTAAGGGCACTCAGGATAATGGAGGATTCATGTTAATATGAGCATCCACCCACATGGCAAAGGGGAGGAAACATGGCAAATTATGCCCTCACTTAAAGGCTTATTCCCAGTAATGGTACATATAAACTATATTTAGAATCTATGGGCCAAAGCCAGTTCATGGTTACACCTAAGTTTAGGTAATAAGAAAGTGACTTTCATTATATGTCCAAAGATGAAAGGAATCAGAATAGCAGTGAACATCCCTAATTACAGTAACAACTATAATGCTTCTCTTTTTCCATACTGCCAAGCCATATGCCTATCTCTGCCAGCCAACCTCAAGATGCTGGTGTACTCATTTTGAGGCTTTATAGCCTATGGAAAGTTCATTCGGAAGGGACGACAGGTAGATATTAGACAGAACTTTCTTATTCCATGTGCCCTGTTGTGAAGAGGGCTTTCATAGTATCTTTTTCTGAGTTCTTCAGGAGTAGGACATAGACCTATACTAATCTTGTTTGCAAGAAAATATGAGTTGAATGTGAGCTTAATGTATGGTTTTTGGGTTTTTTCCCTGTGCTGGTACTTATAACTCTGTAAAGGGCAGGAGCCTTGGTAAATAGTAGAGGAGGCAAGTCTGACTATATACAGAATACATACTCTAAACTCTTAGACTGTGCTATATCAATAAAAGACAGATACTCTTATTCTTCTAAGCATTGCAACTCCACTAATAAGACAGGAAATGAAACTTACAGTTTTCATTCTTTCAATAGAAATCATTTCAAGGACCGCTTGAAAGAGCTCAATAATAATACTTTAAGCTCTTAAGTGATAATAAGATGCAAGTTTATGGTGAAAGCTAATGCACGTATCTTTAGGTTATTAACTGCTGTATGTCTCACAGTCTAAAATCCACCTCTAGAATAATGTCATATAGTATTCTAAGTAAACAATAATTTGAAGAAATTATGGAAGTGGTGATTAATTTTATACATCTCTCCAAGCGTTCCCCTTTGTCAACCATCAACTTGTTCTTTATATCTATGGATTCATTTCTGTTTTATTTTATTCATTTGTTTTGCTTTTATAGATTTAATATATAACAAGTACTTGTCTTATTTCATACATATAGTACTTGTCTTTCTCTGTTTGATTTTTTCACTTAGCATAATACCCTCTAGTTCCTTCCATGTTGTTGCAAATGATTTTATTATTTTCTATTGCTGAGAAATATTCCATTGTGTATATGAACTATATATTCTTTACTCATTCATGTATTGGTGGATAACTTGGTTGCTTCCATATCTTGGCTATTATAAATAATGCTGCAATTAACATAGGAGTGCATATATACCTTTTCAAATGAGTGTTTTAAAGGTGGTAATTTAGATAGCCATAGATATGTGTCAATCTCATATGGGAAATAACTTACTATACATCTTCAATTTATCTTCCAATTTAAATAATGAAGCATTTCATTGCTTTTATTTACTCATGAAGGATTACCTAACACCACACAAATGTGAGGAAGGATTAGAAAACAAGTTAAGATACTGTCTAGATTATACCAGTCAAGGTCTCAAGCTCACTCCTGTTTCCCACAACTTATAATAACTGACCCAACAGCCATTAAAGCATGTGAATCATCCCTCTTTGAATCTTCTTTTGTTGCATTTGGCTTCCTGATTTTTTTTTCACTTTTTATACCTTGTTTCATCTTTGAGCCATCACCACAAACTCCACAGGGTGGACATTTGGCTGATACCAGGCTTCCTTTCATGATGATGATTTTCTTCTACCCTGAAGATTACCTGCTTCCAAGTACACCAAGTATATATTCTACACGACAAAAATGGGCCTTAGAGTCCATAATGTCATATATCAATTGACTGACATTCTTGACAGGTTTCACTTCTCCCTCCTCCTCCTCATCAACCAGAACCAAACAGAAACATCTCAGAAACTATTTTGGACCCAAAGTTGAGTTCCACACCAATGGAAAGACACAATATTATTTATGCTAATGTCATTCAGTCTTATGCTTTCTTTTTAATGGTGACATTTATGTTTTGTAGAATAATTCTCTTTGCAGTACTGCCAGCTGAAAATGTGATCCAAACCCTAAATTTATGGAACACAAAAATAGATAGCCAGAATTTCCTCATCAGAGTATTTGGAGCTCTTCTCACCCCTAGTTCTTCAGTTGAAATAATTCAGCACACAGGAAGCCCCAAAGTGCTGTAGAAATGTCTAGTTCTAGATACAGATGCTTCCATGAATACATAGAATCCATAGAAATAAACACAGGAGGTAACTCCTGATGTAAGCATAACAATTTTGCTCTGCAATCACTGACAAATGCATTCAATAAATTCTCTCCATGGCCAAAGTTATAAATCATTGTGAGGTCAGAAATGCATACATAAAATCCACTGAACTACAGTTCCTCAGACACCCAGGAGCAGATTACTTCATACAACTCAGCTATTAGTGACAGTAGTCCCCCAAGTACTCCACACTATTCTAAAGTTCCAGCATCTGATTATTAAAGAACTTTGACTATAACTCCCTGGTCACCCGTTACTCCTGTTTTTATTTCTTCCTGTTCTGAGGGCTGGCCCAACATTTATGACACTATGAGAAGTTAATATTTAAGGCTGATAATAGATAAGCTCAATAAAACAATCACTGTTATTCCAGGGAGTTTTGGGAGACATTCAGACCTGGATCCCACTGCACACACTGCGTCTCCCAATCAGCAGAACCATTCATTTCCAGGACCCAGTCCTCAGTCTTTCAAACAGTAAACAGGTATCTTCAACAGCATACAATATCCAACTCAGGGAAAGAACATCTGCATTTGCAGCAGTAAAGAGGTGTCATAGCAGTCTTCGTTTGTAACTTCAGCGTTTTTCACATTATATAAATGAAAAAATTTTAAAAATATGTGTTTGGAAATTTTGTTCTATCTCAACAAGAATATGATCATAACACAAGTCTTCTAGAATAAAAATCCAACAAGAAGACTTAAATTAAATAATGCAATCTTTGGAGAAGGTAATTAAAGGATACACATTCAAAACAGCTCCTCTTCCATCCTAGCCATGGCATCATTCCCAGAGGATCCTAAAATCAAAGCTAAAAGAGTTACTTTTGAACTTCTGCAAAAAGATTGTGAAAGTGCTAATGTTATTCTCTTTTTGGTGTTCTCAATCATTATATATTCTCCCATGGTTGTCTAAAAAGTTATCTCTTTTCTTAACTTTTCTTCTTGCATTCCCTCAAATAATTCTGACTCCTTCCTCCTCACATTTTATCTTTGCCTCTTTTGTGTTATTATCCACATTATGATTTTGTAACTGAGATCTGTATTATTTTCATGACTTACCCACAAATTCCTTAAAGTATAAGATTATGATTTAAAATTATTTATATATGAGAGAATACTTTAGTGTATGCTATGTACAAAGATCAATAATTACATGCTATATTAATTAATAATTAATAATAATTAATCAAATAAATCCAGTTTATTAAATTTAGCAATAAATGAGTCACATTTAATCTTGCTTAGAGAAATAGTGATGAAATGGTAGAAGAGGGACATCACATTTCAATGAGTTAAAGGTTGAATAAAAGATGCAAAGATAATCATAGGGAATATAAACCACCCTTAAGAAACTTAGCTGTAAAGTAGAGAAATATGTGCTTGGAAGAGATAATCATATAAATAAAAATTATGATTATGATTAAATCATTCAGTCTATAGAAACTGCTAAATTTTTATTTTCTCTAAAATATTTCTCTAAATCTTTCTATTCTCTTCTCCCAACAAATATATCAGATATAAGTCAGCATGGGAATCAAACAGCAGATGTGCTACAAGCTTATTACAAAATGAAAGTAAAACACACGGTGTCTGGAGTAGCAGTAACAAAAGAGGCAGCAACACCAAGGAAGCTGCATTTTATTCTGAATTTAGCAAAAACAATACTTAAGTTCTTCTACAGTATTCTTGTTTTTATAATATAAAAGTTCCTTATACTTAGGGGACAAGCCAATTCAATATTTGTGTTAGTTCCTTGTGTATTCCTAAGAGTTAAATAATGCAATGATTTAGAATTAAAATATCCTAAAAAGATGCTTTACCAGTAAGGAATTTTTATTAAAGGTTTAATTTTAGTGCAATAGTTAAAGCATTCATTGGTTAATTGAGAAAAAATGTGTGCACCTACTATGCTCTGAGTAGCATGCTAGTGAGCAATAATAATCCTTCTGTTCATTGAGCTCACATTCACTTATGGAGAAAAAAAGTCAAAAGGTGGTACTAAACGTGGTGCAACCAGCTCTGAAGGTTATGTGGTCAAAGAAGACTTCAGAGAGGACGTGATACATGAGTAGGGTCATCAAAGATGAGACACGGGAGTTTGATAGGTAGAAAAAGGGAAAAGAAACAGGAAAAAGATGGAAAAATAATTCAGCAAATTTCAGGGGAAATCTAAGGGTGTGCAAGATTACTGATGGCAAGATCAGTCTTTATGAGGAAGACATTTTCTATTTCCAAAGAAACTGGAAAGAAAGGTTCATATTAGATCAGTTGTCAGTCTGTCTCTGTAGCAGGATGAGAACTTGAAGCGTATGAACAGATTGTATGCTTAATTAGAGCTAGCATAATCTGCTGAGAATCAGTGAGGTAGGGGATTGATTCCTGGGGCTTTATTCCACTGAAACCAGCTGGGCAGAGAGTGCAGAAATTGGCATGGTAAGGGGAGTTAAAGGCCCTGCCCATCCTAGGCTCTTATACGGAGCTGACATCAGCACCAGGCAGGAAAGACATGACCCTTTTCTACAGATTGATCCCACACAGGAAAAGGACAACTAACTCCTTAGAAACTATGCATTATTGAAAATAATCAGGGATAGAACAAGATGTGTGGCAAAGGAGTGGGAAATATACCCACAATCTTCCCTGAAGTCTGAACAGTACCTCACTTTTTTCACCATATTTCTATTTCTTTCTCTTGTTGTTTCTCCTCCCACTATCCTTTCAAAATCATTTTTCTTTCCTCAGGCTATCTCATATTCTCTTTTTCTATCTCACAATATTTTTATTCTCTTTACACCTTTGTTGATCTTTGCTCATTTGGCATTGATATGGTGGTGGCTGTTGTTTTCTCTCAATTTTGTTTCTATTTTTTCACAGTTTCTTTTTCTTCTTTTTTTTAATTTTATTTATTTATTTTTAGAGAGAGGAGAAGGGAGGGAGAAAGAGAGGGAGAAACAGCAATGTATGGTTGCCTCTCACATGGCCGGCCCTCACTGGGGACCTGGCCCACAACTCAGGCATGTGCCCCAACTGGGAATCAAACCAGGACCCTCTGGTTCCCAGCCCACGCTCAATCCACTGAACTACACCAGCTGGGTTTTTCTTCTTTTTAAAATTATTTCAAACCTCATATTTTTCTCTTCCCTTTCCTGTCTCCATTTTGCCTTCTTCTATATCTTTGTTATTGATGTTTTAGATTGTATTTTTTTTCCTTTCTTTACCTTGTTTCTATTCCCTACTCTTTTATTTCTCCTCCATCTATCTTCTCAAAGTCATTTTTCTTTCCTCAGGCTATCTCATATTCTTTTTTTCTATCTCACAATATTTTTATTCTCTTTACACCTTTGTTGATCTTTGCTCATTTGGCATTCAAAATGAAAAGATAAATAATGAGCTTCCCAGATTTAAAAAATGCATGGAGTACAGCTCCATGACCAGCACTGCAACAGATGCTAAAGGGACTGCTTTAAAAAAGAAGAGAGAGAGAGAAATAGAAAGAGAGGAACACAAGAACAAAGGGGAAAATGGTAATCGACAAACATCTGTCAATAATAACCTTAAATTTAAATGGATTAAATGCTCCAATAAAAATACATAGGGTAGCTGACTGGATAAGAAAACATGACCCACATATATGCTCTCTATAAAAGACCCACCTCAGAGCAAAAGATTCACATGGGCTGAAAAAATATTCCATGCTCATGGACATGGAAAAAAAGTGAGGGTTGTAACTCTTGTATCAGTCAAAAGAAACTTCAAAAACAAAAGCCATAACAAGAGACAAAGAAGGTCACTACATGATGCTTAAGGGAGTAGTCCAACAAGAGAGTATAACCCTTGTAAACATAAATGCACCCAATATAGAAGCACTTAAATATATAAAGAAAATCCTGGAGGCCTTTAAGAAAGAGATTGACACCAATACAATCATTGTAGGGGATTTTAACCACCAAACAGTCAACAATGGATAGATATTCCAAACAGAAAATCAATAGGATGTAGTGGCATTAAATGCCACTCTAGTTCATATGAACCTAATTGATATTTACAGAACATTTCACTTCAAAGAAGCAAAATATACATTCTTTCCAAATGCATGTGGAACACTTTCAAAGGTAGACTATATAGTAGGATGCAAAATAAGCCTAAACAAATTCCTGAAAATTTAAATCTTATCAAGAATTTTCTTGGGTCACAATGCCTTGAAACTAGAAACCAACCTCAAGAAAAAAACTCAAAAACATTCAAATACATGGAGGCTGAAAAACATGTTATAAAACCATAAATGGATTAACAATGAGATTAAGGAGGAAATAAAAAAGTATCCGGAAACAAATGAAAATGAATACAACAACCCAAAACCTGCGGGGCACAATGAAGGCAGTCCTCAGAGGGAAGTTCAGAGCAATACTGGCCTACATAGAGAAGATAGAAAAGTCTCAAATAAACAACATGATCCTACATCTAAAAGAAATAGAGGAACAATAAACAAAGCCCAGAGAGAGTAGAAGGAAGGAAATAATCAAGATCACCACAGAATTAAATGACATGGACATTTTTTTCTCAATTAACCAATGAATGCTTTAACTATTGCACTAAAATTAATCCTTTAATAAACAATTCAAAGAATCAATATATCCAAGAGTTTTGTCTTTGAAAAGATAAACAAAATTAACAAAACTTTAACCAGGCTCATCAAGAAAAGAAAAGAGAGGACCCAAATAAATAAAATCAGAAATGAAAGGAGAAGTAACAACTGATACCACGAAAATACAAAGGATTGTAAGAAATTACTATGAACAACTATATGTCAAGGGATTGGGCAACCAGGGCAAAATGGTTAAACTTCTAGAAACACAGTCTTACAAAATCTGAATTAGGAATAACCAGAAAACCTGAATAGACTGATAACAATCAGTGAAATTGAAGCCGTGATCTAAAACCTCCTGGCATACAATCTGTGGACCAGACAGCTCCACCAGCAAAATTTACCAAACATTTCAAGAAGAACTAACACCTCTTCCTCTCAAACTGTTTCAAAAAATTCAAGAAGTGAAGACCCCCCAACTTTTTTACAAGGCCAGTATTATCCTAATTCCAAAACCAGGTAAAGACACAACAAAGAAAGGAAATTATAGGTTAATTTCTCTGATGAACATAGATGATAAAATCCTTAACAAAATATTGGCAAACTGGATCCAGCAATACATTAAAAAGATCATATGCCATGATCAAGTGGGATTTATTTCAGGGATGCAAGGATGTTAGAATAGTCACAAATCAATAAACATAATACATCACACAAGCAAAATACAGAACAAAAATTATATGATCATGTCAACAGTTGCTGAAAAAGTATTTGACAAAGTCTACTACCTATTTATGATAAAAAAAAAGAATAAGCAAAGTGGGAATGGAGGCAGAATACTTCAATACAATAAAGGCCATATACAAAAAACCTACTACCAACATCGTACTCAATGAGTAAACACTAAAAATATTTTCCTTAAGATCAGGAACAAGTCAAGGGTGTCTGCTTCTGCCATTCTTATTCAACATAGTATTGAAAATTCTAGCCAGAGTGATCAGAGAAGAAGAAGAAATAAAGGGCATCCAAATTGGAAAGAAGGAAGTAAAACTGTCATTATTCACAGAAGATGTGATAGTGTAGATAGAAAACCCTATAAACTCCACCAAAATTCTATTCAACCTAATAAGTGAATTCAGCAAAGTGCAGGATACAAAGTCAATAGTCAGAAATTGCATGTACTTTTGTGCACCAACAATGAACTATTAGAAAAAGAAACTAAGAAAAAAATCCCACTTACCATAGCAACAACAATAATAATAATAATAAAATACCTAGGAATAAATTTAATGAAGGAGGTAAAAGACTTGTACTTGGAAAAGTATAGAACACTGAGGGAAGAAATTGAGAAAGATACAAATAAATGGAAGCATATAGTGTTCATGGATTAGATGAATTAACATCATTAAAATGTCCATACTACCCAAAGCAATCTACAGATTTAATGCAATTCTTATTAAAATACCTTTGGCATATTTCACAGATCTAGAACAAATATTACAAAAAATTTATAATGAACAACAACAACAACAAAAAAAAAACCTTGAACAGCCTCAGCAATCTTGAGATAAAAGAACAGAGTTGGCGAAATCACAATACCTGATATTACATTATACTACAAGGTCACTGTAATCAAAACCATCTGGTACTGGCATAAGAAAAGACACACAGATCAATGGAACAGAATAGAGAGCCCAGAAATAAAGCCAAGTCTCTACGGTCAATCAATATTTGACAAAAGTGGCATGAGCATACAATGGAGTAAAAATAGTCTCTTCAATAAATGATGTTGGGAGAATTGGAACTTGGTACTTGCAAAAAAAAATGAAACTAGACCACCAATGCACATGATACACATACACCAGAATAAACTCGAAATAGATAAAATATTAAATACAAATCATGACATCATAAAATTCCTAGCAGAAAACATAAGCTATAAAATTTCAGATATCTAACATAACAATATTTTTTGCCTATATATCTCCTAGTGCAACTGAAATAAAGGAAAAATAAACAAATGGGGTTACATCAAACTAAAAACCTTCTGCACAGCTAAAGAAAACATCAGCAAAATGAAAAGGGAACTGACCCTATGGGAGTACCTATTTTCCAATGATACATTGAACAAGGGTTTAGTCTCCAAAATATATGTAGAATTCATACAATGCAACACAAAGAAGACAAACAATCCAACTAAAACAATGGGCAAAGGTCCTGAATAGACAGTTCTTCAAGGAAGACATACAGATGGCCCATAGACATAAGAAAAAAAGATGCTCAATATCACTAGCCATCAGAGAGATGCAAATTAAAACCACAATGAGATTCCACTTCATACTTACCAAAACGACTATCACTAATAAATTAACAAAAAAAGTGTTGGGAAGGATGTGAAGAAAAGGGAATCCTTTTCACTGTTGATGGGAATACAGACTTGTGCAGCCACTGTGAAAATAGTATGGAATTTCCTCAAAAAAATAAAAATGGAACTAAAATTTGAACCAGCAATTCCACTTCTGGAAATATACCCTAAGAATCCCGAACCAACAATTCAAAAGAACTTATGCACCCCTATGTTCATAGCAGTGTTATTTACAATAGCCAAGAGTTGGAAACAGCCTAAGTGCCCATTGATAGGAGTCAATTTCAATGGGTTAAAAAGCTGTGGTACATTTACACAATGGAACACTATGCAGCAGAAAGAAAAAAGGAATTCCTACCTTGTCTACAGCATTCATAGAACTGGAGACTATCATGCTAAATGAAATAAGACAGTTGGTGAAAGGCAAATACCATATAATCTCACTTATAAGAGGAATCTAATGAACAGAATAAACTAATGAGCAAAATAGAACTAGAGTCAGAGAATCACGGAATAGACTGACAGCAGTAAGAGCGAAGGAGGGAGAGGATGACCGTTTGAAGAGATTAGACTGAACGGATTAGACAAAGAACATATATAAAGTAGTGATGGACATGGACATTGGGTGGGGATTGACTATGGAACTAGGGGAAGGCTGAGCAGGGGAAGGAGAAGGGGAAATAATTTGAGCAACTCTAAAACTCATTTTAAAAAATAAGGTTTACTAGAGGAATCAGGTTCTAGTTGAAAAGGTCACAGGAAATGCTAAAGAGTTCTTTTCGGAAAATGTCAAGGCCAACTTGGTAGAGGACCAGCACCCTGCATTGCATTAGTTAGCCACCAAAATTCCAATTCTTTGTCCTGAAATGTGCACACTACTTGATTAAATACTTAGACATTTCAGTTCTCCTCTAAAATGTAAGAAAGCGCAAATGCAGAAAAAGATAGCAAATTGAATATATGCATCTAATTCTGCTCCCTTCAGAAAACTCAGCAGATGTGTAAAGAGATTTTTTTAAAGATATAAACTTAGAATAATAAAAAAGAACAAGAAACAATTCAATAGCAACACATTTTTGGAAGACTATAAGATGAATATTGAGTAATTTACCAGACTTTGAGCAGTGGAAGCAAAAGCTGCTACCATGGAAAATTGAGAAATAATCATATTTACACTGCAAAAGTGATGGCACCAGATACCTTTGGAACTTGGAGTGAAGGGGAGCTTAGATGAAGAGATAATGATAATTAGTTTAAAGTTGTGAGAAATAATTAGATCCCTAGTAACTTTTCCCAGTCTATGAGGTCTTTCCAGAAGGTATCCAGCCACATAATATAAGAAATAGAGACATTTATTGAAGAAGATACAAGATATAAGAAATATTGTACATAGGATAATGACATCTCAGTCCCCTTCAAAGTAGGCATCTTGGAACCTCACACAGTTCTTCCAATTGCCATCAGCTACTTCATTGTATTTTCCTGAATCTCAGTGATGGTCTCAGATCTCCCTCTCAAAGGTGGTTTTAGTTTTGGGAAAAGCCAGAAGTCACAGAATGCCAAATCTGAGCTGTAGGTGGTCTGAGTCACCTGGGTGATTTGACGTTTGGCCAAAAAGCTCTGAACAAGACATGATGGATGAACTGTCAAGTTACCAGTCACCAGTTGCCGATAGCTGTGGCCTTCTGAATCATCCAAATAGTTTCCATGGGGAATAGTTCAAACTTAATGCAAAATCTGATGCAGGTTCATTGTTCTACACACTCAGTCATTTGGACTGCAATGGCCACACAATACACATGCTCACTGAAGAGCATCTACTCTCCCCACTGACTAGGAGAGTGAAGTCATTATTGTTCATACGTGCGCATCCCACTCCCCTCTCCTTGACAGCCAGGTTACACTGATGTTACACAAACCATTCTCATTATATTAACAATGGTTGGAATTTTCTGGACGGACCTCATATATCTCTAGGTCACTTCTATTCTCCACTCCAGCACAGTTCTTGAGATTTTTCAGCAGACTTCTAGAGGGTTCAGATCTGGACACTGTGTAATAGCAGGTATTAGCACAAAGGAGTGTCAGTGTAATTTGAAAATAGGAATAAATTTCTAAGAACAGTGCGAGTATGTAACCAAATGCCTATAGAATATTGAACAACCACCCCTTCCTTCTTTCTTCATTTCCAGAAGAACTGTGTTTTCCAGACAAAAGATTGAAAGAGTCTTATCTAAGCAAAAACCTAAAGTATCTGTCATCAAGAGGCCCTAACAACCTATCTGGATCACCCTATAAAGAAGATCAAATTCCACAAGGCCTATTCATATGTTCAGAAATTTAATCACATTTTGAGTTCTTGTTCCAAATCACAAGCAGAAAACTAAAGATGATTAGACATCTGAAGAAATGCTAACCTATAATCTAGAGATCATATTAAATAAATAATAATAAACACAACATAGAAGAAGTAAGTGCTATGAAGAGAGAAAGAAAGAAACTACCATTAAAAGTGATAAGAGAAGATACTATATCTATGAAAAAAGACAGAAACACTGCTTAAAATAATAAATAGCATTCAAAGGAAAAAGGTATTGAGTATTAAAATATGTTAGAATTTAAAAATTAACCTAAACTTGAGGAATCTCACAAAAGTACAGCATTTTTAAAGATGGGAAAGATAACAAAATCAGTGGTCTAATATACAAATACTGGGAGTATAGAAAGAAAGAAAGGGAACAAAGCACAGTAGGAAGATAGAATAAAGATGTCCTTAGATATGCAAGTCACAAAATAATACCTCTCACATATTCTTTCTTATAATGCTTCTGTACAATATGTTTGCCAAAGACTGTTCTTGATTTAAAAAAAAAAAGTACATAATGCACCCCTACTAATTAAAGTATAATGGTTGTACAATTTGTAAATTGGCTAGCTGTTCTCCATAAAATAGTATTTTTACTTGAAAGAAAAATTGACTAACTATGGTTATTCAGACTTGGATATATGACAGATATTTTTTTTTCTAAAATTAACAAAATAAAGATATTGCTTCTAGAAAATCAATGGACAATATTTCTTACCAATTATAAAATCTGAACTTCCATATGTAGAATTTAGGAAACTATGTCTATAAAATACTCTTATCAGTCTCTCAAGAGTTGAAGACTTTTAAAATTCAAAGCAATCCTTATTAAAATACAAATGACATATTTAACAGATATAGAATAAATATTTCAAAAATGTATATGGAACCATAGATGACCCTGATTAGCTGCAGCAATTTTGAGAAAGAAGAGCAAAGTAGAATGGATCACAATACCTGATATCAAACTATATTATAAGGCCACAGTAATCAAAACAGTCTGGTACTGACATAAGAACAGGCACATAGATCAATAGAACAGAATACAAAGTACAGAAATAAACCCAAGACTCTATGCTCAATTAATATTCAACAAAGGGGGCAGAGGCATAAAATGGAGGAAAAATAGCCTCTTTAACAAGTGGTGTTGGATGATTTGGACAGCTACATGCAAAGAAATGAAACTTGACCACCAACTTACACCATACACAAAAATAAACTCAAGATGGATAAAAGACTTAAATATAAGTAGTGATACCATAAAAGTACTAGAAAAGAACACAGGCAGGAAAATCTCAGATATTTCACACAGCAATATCTTCACTGATATATCCCCTAGAACAAGGGACATAAAGGAAAGAATAAAGAAATGGGACTTCATCAAATAAAAAGCTTTTGCACATCTAAAGAAAACATCATCAAAATGAATAGGGAACCAACCATATGGGAAAATATATTTTCAAATGATACCTCAGACAAGGGCTTGATCTCCAAAATATATCAAGAATTCATATGACTGCACTCCAGGAAAACAAACAATCTAATTTAAAAATGGGTGAAGGACACTTCTCCAAGGAGGGCATGCAGAGAGCCCAGAGACATATGAAAGGATGCTCAGCATCACTAGCCATCAGAGATGCAAATTAAAACCACAATGAGATACCTCTTCACACTGGTCAGAATGTCCATCATAAACAAATCAACAAAAAACAAGCTGATGAGGTTGCAGAGAAAAGGGAACCCTAGTACACTGTTAATGGGAATTCAGACTGGTGCAGCCACTGAGGAAAACAGTATGGAATTTCCTCAGAAAACTAAAGATGGAACTGCCCTTTGACCTAGCAATTCCACTGCTGGGATTGTACCCTAAGAATACTGAAACACAATCCAAAAGAACCTATACACCCCAATGTTCATAGCAGCACAATTTACAATAGACAAGTGCTGGAAGCATTCTAAGTACCCATCAGTAAATGAGTGGATAAAAAAACTGCGGTTTATTTACACGATGGGATACTATGCAGCGGAAAGAAGAAAGGAGCACCTACACTTTGCAACAGCTTGGATGGACCTGGAGAGTATTATGCTAAGTGAAATAAGCCAGGCAGTGAAAGACAAATACCATACGATCTCACCTATAAGTGGAGCATAATTAACAAAACAAACAAGCAAGCAAAATATAACCAGAGACATTGAAATTAAGAAAAAAATGTCTATGGCCATACCACCCTGAACGCACCCAACCTCATCTGAAATTAAGAACAAACTGAAAGTAATCAGAGGGGAGTGGGAGGGTATAATGGGGGGGGAGGGGAAGGGTTGTCAAGGAACATGTATAAAGGACACATGGACAAAGCCAAAGGGGGTAGTATCGAGGGTGAGATGTGGGAATAGCTGGGATGGAGGGGAGTGATGGGAAGAAAATAGAGACAACTGTACTTGAACAACAATAAAAATAAATAAATAGATAGATAGATAGATAAAGGAATGGGTGGCAATATTAACAAGTATGATTTTTTAATGTTATATAATGAAATGTATCAACATTTGGAAAGACCTAAATAAATTAGGGAACTAATATTTTCCAAATGACTATGAATGATGTTAATAAATCATACATGAGTAAAAGATCCAATCAAAAGGTAAAATGGACTAATAAACTTTTCACAGTGAAAAAGTTAATTGATATAGTTTTAGATTCCACATTACAACTAACCTCAAAGGAATTATCATTAGTATAATTTTGGTGTTGAATAAAAAAAAAAAGACATTTGGCTTACAACTACGTGAAAAATTATTAAAATTATTTTTTTACCACATTTCTGTGTGAGATCAATTGTCTCCATGCACCTCAAACAAAACAACAATTTTCAACAGATTGAATGCAGAAAAAGTATGAAAATCCATCTGTTTCTCTTATGGAAGATATTAAAGATACTTTGTTTTGTTTTGGAAATTATAAGTCTTTTCTTAAAATACAGGGGTAAGCAAAATTAGGTTTATAGTTATGAGAACACAAGTTTATTTTTGTATTATTTATTAATTATGGGATTATTTTCCATAGGAACAATAGTTATGTTATTTCTGTTAATACATAATAGATATGTTATCATGGTACTTAAGTAAATAAATGCTTTTTAAAATTTCTCACTTTTAATTTACAATATAGTCAACATCAATAATATAACCCATGTAAGCAATAACTCTTTTGGTTCCTCATTTTTTTTTAATGTAAGTGTTCCTAAAACCAAAATGTTTGAGATCCACTGGTTTACAGTAAGGAGAAAAGTAGATATGGAGGTCATTAGTTATTTTTAAATAGCTTTTAAAAAATAACATGTTAATCCAGTACCTCATTTTTAGATGAGAAAAATAAGATTGAGAGATGGTAAGGAAGTTGCCCAAGATGATACTGCAATTAGCAGGAGTCTATATTTCTTTTCTTTCACCCTAGGTTTTTATTACATATTAAGCTGGATCCTCAACCTCAGTTTTTCAAACAGCGTATCTTTTTTATAAACATTGTATGTGTACCTATATGATATGTGTGTATGTAAAATGATACTGGACAAGATGACATTGTTTTTCCCATCCAGTTTTCTTACCTTTTCAGAAAAGTTGTTATCCACAGCCTCCAGAAAAGAAAAAAATCAGACCCAGGAGCCCAATCATCCTGGTTACAGTAAATGAGACTAGATAGAGACATACAAATGAAACAAATTTTTCTTTCTGGAACTTAAAATTGGGAAAATAGAAAAAAAAAAAAAAACAGTGTCTGAAATAGGGTGTCTCTGAAAATATTCCCCACAGCCTATTGTTGGGGGATGGGGGAAGAGGATGATATGGCATACAACAGTTAAGATATTTTTTATGATGACAGGCAAGTTAACAGTTGTGCTGCCTCCCCAGGTGAAACATGGATGTGATTCTAAAAGCATTCAATGATTTCTGACATTGTCAGCATGGTGGGGGTGGAGATTATACAGTGCCTTCATGAGAGGCAGGGACGCAGAAGCTTCTATGTCACAGGGCACTTTTGCTCTGGCTAAAGATGGCGCCAAAAGAAGGTAGAAAATACAGGGGAACTGGCAAAAGTAACACATTGTGGGAGGGGCTGCATATGAGATCATGTAGGGAGTTCTGGGTCAGCATTTAAAAATAAGTGTGGGTAGCCATGAGATAGCAGCCTTGTGGATTGAAAGGGTATAGAAAGGCTTCCCCATCCCTCATGAGGGCTGAGAGAAAAGGTAACAACCATGAGGAAGGAGCCATGATGTAGGGGGATTCTGCCACGCTGCCTGTAGTGAGAAAGGAGCTACGTGGGCTCCTCTGAGAAGGCAGCCATGAGGAGGGAGCCATGAAATACGGAGATTTGGCAATGCAGTCTAGGGTAGGAAGGAAGGCAGCCATGAGGACTGAGGAAAGGGTATAAGGAGAGAGCTGATGGAGCTGTGCAGGGATCTGGAAAAGCTGATAGAGCTGGGAATTGCAGGGACCTGCCTTAACCAACCACAGATTAGTGGGAGATGCCAGGAATGCCGAACTGTAGCTGGGAATACTGAGACTGTAGACTTTTTCTTCTTTGAAGGACACACAGAGAAGCCACTTTCTTGGGATGTATACCCTCCTGGACTTCACCATGATCCAGTACAACATGGTACATGTTTTCCTAGACTAGTACATGAATGCTGAGGACAATGTACTCCAGATCCTGAAGGAGAAAGCTGCTGTGAGAGCATGGCAATTCTAAAACCCACGAGTGCACTTTCCATAGGGGATAGAGGACTGTTTGCATAGTCAGCTTAAGAACATATATGGATATGGGGAACTTTGGGGCATATTTTTGGCTTATAGAATTATGGGGAGTAGGGGAAGTGCTGGGTCTTGTGGGAGAATAGGGCTCCAAGCCAGAATGGTCCCAGCCTCCCCTAGATTGGAATCCTGTAAATAAAAACCTATTTCCCTTAACACTAATTGTTGGGTCATACATCAAAGTGTCATGTGCATGAGCCCTAGTTTGCTTGGTTACATGTCTACTAGGAACTTAAACCAGAAAAACTGAGTAGCTGGGCTTGTGGTCAGGGCAACCACATTTGGCTTACACTTGACAAAGCCAAGAAAATGTGAGCAGCAGCAACAGAAAAGATAAGATACACAGAGAAACATAGAGGAGTGGACTGCCCCCAAATCTCTAATTCCTGGTCCAAGACCCTGTGAGGCCCAAGAATATATCTTTACTATGATTTCCACAAGGTTCCTTTTGATTTGTTAATTTTGCTTTATCTACTGTGAATGGGTTTTTATTATTTGCAATTCAGCCCTCAATGTGAGGAAAAATGAGTCTATTAATGTATCCCACCTTGACCCTGAAGAAGGACCGCTTCGGGGTAGATCTGCTGATGCTGAGTTACTACAAAGAGAACCAATATGCATGCCCATAGTTGGCAACTTAAGAGATCATGTCAGAGACATAATTTGGTCCAAAAATGTAGATGCCACCATCAATGACAAACTGGATACTGCAGAGATCAAATTCTGGGCTTGATAATACATTATGAGGTCTTCATAAATGGTTATTAAATTAAGAAATTAAAGCATGGCTTGTCAACGCTGGCTAAATATTAAAATCCTCTGAGAAGTCATTTATACAAACCTTTTTATTTAGCTGGTCTCAAGCTGGGCTCACATAAAGGTATTACTTTTTAAAATCCCACACATACCAGGTAATGTTAATGTGGGATGGTAATAGCATACTAGGACCCCAGAGGAGAAACTCTGTAAAAAAATAATTTTTTTGCAGAAATTTCTAGCTACTTTGCAGCAGCTTTAGAAAGAAAGAGTTAAAGTGATGTTCATACTAAAAAGGAAATGAGAGGTTTCTAGAACATTTTCTAGAATGTTCTTTAGAAAGAGTGTCAAATCATTGTAAATATAACAGAAAAACACTGTAAGGAGTAGAAGAAAAATTAGCTGTGCTACTGACATAGGGTAATGAATTTTGATCAGGCTATAATTGAAATGTCAGTAACAATGCAATTCCCATTATATACTAACATTTACTGTTTATGAAAGCTCTTTCTGAAGTATTATGTTAAAAGTGCTAGAAAATGGCAATGGGTCAAATGGAATGTCTCTTACTCCTAGTGTATGAGAACTCAAACCCTAGTAAATTTGGAGTTGCTTTATATGGTAGGAGCTTCTCAAACACATGAGTCACAACCACATAAAAAAATTGCCTAAGACTGGATAGACATGTATTGGTATTACCCAAAAGAAGCATAGTCATAATAGGGCAACAACTTTTCACAGACTTAATGTGGTGATCACATTGTGAGCTATATAAATGTCGAATCACTATGTTGTATACCTGAAACTAATATAACATTGTATGACAGCTGTAATTTTGAAAATTAATTTAAAAATAAAATGAAAACAGAAAGGAAGCATAGTCTTTATCCACAGTGAGATGTATAGTACCTAAGGGTCATGACGCACAAGGATTAAAATCTGTACCTGATTGACAGCCAGAGCTAAGAGAGGACTTAGATTCAGGGAGAATCCCTTCAACTATCTTTGCTTACAGGCCAAAGACTGCAGACGATGCAGACTCTGCAGTTCAGCTTTCCTATAACAGAAGATAGAAGATGGACGAGGCTGCAAAGTAAATCTCCAAACACACTGATTATTTGTGGGGCCTAAGAGGGAGAGAACATTAAGGGAACTCAAAACGGCATGTTGTGATCAGATTTTCAGCTGTTCTGTGTCACTAGGAACTGCAAAGTAAAAAGAACAGCCTTAATATCAATAATACATGTCTACCAGAGAACTCCGGGAAACTACAATGATTAAATAACACCAAGGACGAAAGGCAAAATTTAGAAGACACTTTCTCTCATGTGCTGTCTCTTCCTCTCTGGCAAAATGCCCAAGCTATTGGTTTCTTTTTGCTGTCCACTTCCACATTCGCCAGATCACCCCCCTACCCTATGGAAATCTGTTCAAATGACAGGGTAATTGAGGTCTTAAAGGAGCTGCAGCAATTATTCAAGTCGTTGAACTTCTCTTTGAGAAAAACTAATAACTTCAAAGTTGATGAGTCCATCCCTCATGCTGTTTTAATATCCAGATGTAGACTCATATTGATTAGAAGACAGGAGGAAATGAAATAAACTTTTATGGCGTCACTGCTATGAATCAGTCTCTCTCCCAGCACTCTAAATATGTTACTTAATTTTATAGTAACTATAAAAGATGTGTCAAAGAAAATTGCCCTTATTTTAAAATTAAGAAATTGAGACTCAGAGAGGCTAATTCACCTTAGAACTAGTAAACATCAGAATTGTTAACCACTGGATTCAGTATTGAATGAAACCTAGGTCTGCATGATACCAAATCCCTCTCCACCTGTTCCTTATCAATGTCTTTTGGCTGACATCTAATAGAAGGCCAATAAATATTGTTTGAATAAATGGACACATGAATTAATTATGCAGGAGCCCTTGATGTCCAGAAGTGACTCAGAAAAAGGAAGTAAGTAGCAGGAAGAAGATGTGGCAATACCACGTCGTGAAAGTTCTGAGGCCTCCGTGAATAGATTAGCTTAAATGCCAGGCCACCTGGTTGAGACACAGCAGCAATTACCACCAGAGGTATCCTGTGGTTTCTCTGAGATTTTTTTTTCTTCTATGCAGCAGGTAAAGGTGCTTTTAACTTGATAATCTGTTACCGATAAATAAATTTGGTTGAGAAATGTAGATACTCGACTAGTACTGTGGATGAATTGCAGTTTTAGAACACATGTGGTTGTGGTCTATGTTTGCAACTGGGAACATTGTTTGCAATCAGAAATTTTTATAGAGATATTGCAGAGGGATCTTAGGCTGAATATTACAGAAGCATTTTAATCCACAAAGATTAATTCCCCACTGCCTCCCAGTACAGCGAAGCCCCTGTGCCCCTGATAAATACAATAGCAATTTGTCCTGAGCCTTCTCTTAATCTTTGAGATTTTCTCTTACTCTTCTTTTAAATCATCTGGTGCCCCCTTCTCACAGCTCAGGTGCTAGATTTTTTTCAAAACAATTTTAACAATGGGTTTAAATGTCTTTTTCTTTTGTTTAGTACCAGCTAGATACTTCTTTACCCTTGGGCCTCTTCCCGACCAAACAGATGTGATCACCAGAGGAAAAGCCATGGGAAATGTCCTTCTAGCAGAGTATTTCAATATTGGAAAATTTAATATGGTACATGTTGGCTGGTACATCAGGCCTGTCCTTTCTAAGATTACATACAGATTGCTCCTATATACATGGAGTCTATTCGGTGATTTCTTTTTGCTACTTCCTCTTTTTCAAAACTGAAATTTTTAAGAGTATATCACTTATCTAATTTCTTTTTTAAAGAAGCTTAAGTGCAATTTCTGTATCATAAAATCCGTGGATGAGCAAAGTCCTCAAGCTGAAATGTGGTTGTGGGAACTGGAGGCACCTGGCCCATTGGGGTTACAGACTTCTGCACAGGATAACCTGGGTGAATAAGTCAAGGGCTGGTCTTCATTTGTCCTTTCCCAACCCCCTCTGCTAAGAATATCCCTATTTCAGCCACCTATAGAAACTTACAGAAATGTTGATAGAAGAAATTTGGACCCACAGTTACAAGTTTAGAAGCAAAATCAGAATTTATACAATTGTGTGCCAAATACAAATAATATTTTGGAGGAATTTAAATCTCAACATTTTAGAATTTGCATGATATAGTTAGGTTTTACAGAAACAAGAATTAAGGATATTTGAAAGTAAATCTTTTGAGAACTATGTGAGACATGTAGTCAAGTTCCACGTATCCATTTCTAGTATCAATGACCCGCAGCAAAGTGCTAAGGCCTTCATGACCAAAGCAAACTGAAGAGAAGGAGGCATAAAATTTCACATTGAAAACTCTAAAACCGTAACCATCCCCAACTTCTGGTAATGCTGGGACATAAACTTCTCAAAGTGATAAGTTTCAGACAAACTGCAACTATATTTATAGCTGGAAATTTACCACTACAAAAAAGCAAAATATGTTAAAATAATAAAACATAACTGAGTTTGCATCAATTGAAGTCTATATTTCTTGGAACTATCTCAGCTCTGTTTTAGTAACTATGCCCAGTGTCCAATCTAATAAATATCTAAGCCATTATTTAATGTCATATTAGAGTTTTAAAAGGAAGTAGGAGCCTCAACTAGCCTGATCATTATCAAGCCAGCCCAGGAGAGATATTGAGAAGGTGGTCATCTATGCAATATAATTATAGTGTGCCAAGAGGAGCCATTCTGTGGGAAAGCTGATTCACCAAGCCCAGTCCCAGACACCCCTCAGGTTTCATAGTATAGCAAATTCTACAGCACAGGATTATTCTTAGGGGATTTTATTTCTGTTCCTTTTTAAATAAGTTATAAGCATACCTACTATAAGGCATAATTCATTAAAATATACTCTGTCCATCTATTCTTTCATCTAAATATTTGAGGGAGAAATAGAAAGATCTGAAAAAATATGCATCAAAAATTGTCATCATTTATTCCTAGGCAGTAGGAAATGAAAGAGAGTAAGAAGAGGGGAAAAGACTTTCTTTTCATTTAAAAAAAAATTATACAGGACTGAGTTTGTATACACTTTCAAAAAATATGCACTACATTTATAATTTTGACAACAGAAATCCAAAAAGAGAAAATTACTACCCATGGTCCTAAAATGTTAGTAGCTTATCCATACTCTGGTTTGCCTAGGATGAAATTGTCATTTGCTGCTCCTTCATACTACTGTTAAGTACTGTGAAACTGAACCCTATTCTGAATCAAAATACCATAAACTACCAGAGATGGAAGCTCACTTAGGGCAAACTCTGAAACTAGGTGATAAGTTATATGCTATGACATTCTCATTTCTTCGGCAAACATTCCTTGAGAGTCTATTTATTCAAAAACTAAAAGTGTTTTGGAGTTATAACTATTAGTTCAACAAATATCTGCCCACACAGGACTCATTACCAAGTACAAGTTATTTTGTACCAATAATTAGACTGACACAATTCTAAATATATTCACACTCATGCTTTTAAATAGAAATCACTAGTCCCATTTTACTGATTAAAAACTGAGACTCAGAAAATTTAAATGGTAATATATTCAAACTCAGATCTTTTATATTTTAATACAAATCTCTTCCCAGTTCTATACCCAGACTTCTTCTCTTAGGGTTTATTCCAGGAGACTAGTAATAATCAGAATTAAACTGGCTTTTTTTCTATATTTCCAGTGCAATATTATTTCCTACTAAATCACAGTGATCAGTTTATCTATGTAGCTTAGTTATGTCTTCAGTTTTTAATATTCTAGTAAATAGCTCAGGACTATTTCTTTGATTAAGAATTGATATACATTTGGCAACCCTGTTACTTCAGTCATTTTTCCTAGAAAAAAATAGTTAAAAGTTCATTAGATGGGTTTTTCAATATTCTCTGATAGCTAATTAAAATAATAACTAAAAATCATAATACTGATTAAAGCTTATGTGGAATAAAATAGCCTAACCTTTGAACTAGTTATCATTTTTGGTGACCTCTCAAAGCGAATAATTCTGGTCAAAGCTAGGACTCTGATGAAAAGTGTATCTGGGTTGCTTTTTATGTTTCCTCACAAATCTTCCTAAAGACCTTGAACATTCCATCCTCAGATAGAGGATATAACTTATGATGCAGGTTAAAATAAAATAATTTTATTGTACCTAGAATGAAACATATTTTAGGATTATAACTTTTCTATAATTATATATTATAAGGGTGCTATGGACTGAGATGTGTTCCCCCCAAATTTATATGCTAAAGTCCTAATCTGTGATGTGACTGTATTTGGACATAGGGTTCATAATGAGGAAATCATGGTTAAATGGTGGGGCCCTGATATGGTAAAATTGGAGACAACTTATAAGAGACACCAGAAAGTTACCTAGTTCTCTTCTCTTCAATTCTCTTCTCTCGTTCTTTCCCCACATACACAAAGAGGATGTGTGAATACACAACAGATGGAGTCTCCCTGAAAGTCAAGAGAAGAAACCTACCTTGCCATAACCATGATCTTAGAGTTTCTAGCCTCCAGAACTATGAGAAAATAAACATCTTTCATTTTAGCCACTCGATCTGTGGTATTTGGGCAACCTGAATAGACTAATACAAGTGAATATCAGTGTTCATTTATATGAACAGATAATGTTGAGAAGAACTGCCTTTGGGTAGGAAAATTGAGACTGCTATTTTAGGCAGAAACCTTTGCTCCAATTTATAATTGATCATGAAAATGATAAGTTTCACAAACTCCAAAATAATTAATGTGGCAAGTGTCACTTCTTTGAACATTTCTTAGAATATACAACTTATGATGATATCCAACAGACCAATTGGGTTCCTTAATTTTGAAGAAATAAATTCAATTGACTCTTTGCCTGGTCTTCCTTTCTGCGATATAAAAGCTTCTCAACTAAACTCATTTTTACTTAGTAAAGGCATCAGTTTACATTTTTTGTGTATATTATCATTAAGAAAGTTACATGGGAAAGAGGAATATGAGTACAATTTCTGCTTATATTATAACTGGATTTTGTTGAAAAGACAGAACAGACATACAGCCCATGGGCAAATATTTTCCCCGTTTTCCCTCGTGGCAAAAAACAAGACTGACTTTCCTGCCAAGCCTCAGGGCAACCTCAGAATCCATTTCCACATGGTACTCCTGGGAGCCCTTCCAATTAGCTGGAGCTGGCACGCACAATAGAACTTCATTGCTATGCTGGAGTATAACTCAGCCTGCCATTTTTTATAGGGCCATAGACCCAGGTATGGGAGAAATAGGGCTGAATCTAAATTAAGCTAAAGGCAAGAAAGATTTAAATCCACCAGCTCTTACATTATTATATTTAGGAGATGAAAAATATCAATAATTCAGAACATATTGTATTGTCTAATAATTGCTTATGTAATATTTATCCTTAGAATGGCTGTGGACCAACACTACAGATTGGTTGAGGCAACTTGCACTTCCAACCCTTCTCTTTTGCCTGACTATTATCAAAGCCAGTTCTTCAGTCTGGAATGCAGTCATGAAGCCCAGAGATGTGACAATATCCATGAAGCAATATTGTAACACAGGAAGTCAAGTCCAGGGACCTAGCTCACTCATTCTAATAATCCAAAAAAACCATAAGGAGGACATGATGGAGTGGGCATAGCCTTTATTACTCACATTACAGGAAGCACCAACTGCTGCAGGTTAGTGAAAGAGGACCACACCTCCCCCAGACAAAGGCTCATTACAAGGGGTTTTAGACAAAGGTGGCATGTGTCCAAGTAGCACAAACCTGAGTGTAGCCTGGAGCCATATTACATCAATGTGTATGTGCAGGAGGGAAAGGTCACTGGGCAAGAAACAGATTCCCAAGGGAGATAAGGAAGAAACTGCATTCTGTCCCTCAGGGCAATACATATTCCTGCTAGACAGGGGCCCTCTGGTCAGTCTTCCAGCACAGGTGGTGGAAGGGCCATATCCAGCATTAACCCCACAAGTATTTATAGGCAAAAATGCCAATACACTGAAGGTTGTGGAATAGAAACCGGGAGAAGCCTAGGTCCCTGAGGTCACCATTAAACCCACCTGCCGTAGACTGTTAATCTCAAACTTCTTTATTAGGAAAGTATGCCTATAAGTTTTCTATTTAGAGCTAATGAGCTTTTCTGTATTTTGCAATTGAATTCATTTTTGATTAATATGACATTAAGTTTATTTTTAAAAAACCTTTATCCTTGGCGAGTGTGGCTCAGTGGATTGATTGAGTGCTGGCCTGCAAACCAAAGGGATCTTGGGTTTGATTCACAGTCAGAGCACATGCACAAACTCTCGCACAACTTTGAGAGGCAACCACACATTGATGATTCTCTCCCTCCCTTCCCCTCTTTCAACAATAAACAAATAAAATAAAAAAAAAAAAAAACTTTAGGTAAAATGAAGGTTCTGCTACATAAATATTTACTTATGAAAAACTTGTAAACTTTCTTAAGTATACAAACACCTAGCTATCTTCTCCAGGAGAATCTTCTCACTTCCTTCCTTTAGCCTGGGAAATGGCACCAATCCTCTTAATACTGACAAAGAGAAACAATAAAATCAGAGTTATATAATTCTACTTGCTTTTACAATTTTATCTTTTTTTGTCACATGCTTATTCACCAATTCTTTTTTTAAAAGTCTTTCTTTATTCTCCAAGTATGCGTACACACACACTCATACATAGACACAGGGACATGGCAGGCTTGCCCAGAGCCACGGAATGTTTACACTGGGGGCACAGCTCCTCCTACCCAAGGGTTCCAGAGAGAAGAGGGGTTTCCACTCTGTTCCTGGGAGACACAATGGGATGATCCAGCTTTCTTCTGCACTCTGGGGCAGATAAGCCTCCCTAGTGAGTGACGGAGGGGAAGGCTGTGCCTGGCTCAAAACTTGTCTGTCTCCCAGGGCAGCCTTGGGTGGGGGTGGTGTCTGCAGCCTGCTGTCCTGCTCTGCAGGGCTGCCAGCCTCTTGAGCTGGTTCCACCCTGGGGTGGGGCAGGGGGAGCGCTTGGCTGGGAGGCCAGAGTGCTATGCTGCTGTGAGGGCACAACTATGTCTCAGAGATGGGAATGTGCTCAGAGGCAAGTGATTTCCTGAGTCTGATCTTAAATCCAAAATGGTGCTTTATAAATAACTGCATTTTTTAAAGTAATGGGCAGAACAAAATGCTCCTTGTGGTTTCTTCTGGGAGGTGGGGCTGTGGATTATTTTCTTCTTTGTGCTTTTTGGACTTTCCAAAAAGGGCATGTACTTCTGATATAATTAGAAAAATTATTCTAATTCTATGTGTTTACTCCAATACTTCTTCTTTTTTTTTTTTTTTTTTTGATGTCTAAAGGTTACTTTCTTTTTCCAGCCCTGGTTGGCTCAGCACAAAGTAATTCCATCATATAGGCCAGCCGTGTCCAGACCCTATCCCAACCTAAGCTATACTTGCCAATATATAAAAAGGCCTAGATCAACCAGTGTGTAGAGTGTGAAACTTATATGGTTTCCTTAAGTCAGTAAAGTTTCTCTAGTTACCTACCAACAAGAAGTACCCATATTGGCCAACCGTACTTCTACTAACCTATTGACCACCCAGACTTCTTCTATAATGGATCCTTGCACAAGCCCAGGATAGACTGATACATGTCTGTATCTTCCCTTCTCCACTCCCAAATTTAACGTAAGAACGCAAACACACTTTATTGTATTTGAAACTATCCATATGTATTTTTATAACTGTGGTTTGCATACCTATTCAACACATACTTTTTACAGATTTTTAGCTTTTTCTAGAGGAAGAAATTTTTAGGGCAGAATCTGTGAAAGTAAATATCAGATTATTTTAAACAAAATAATTGTTTATGTGCTCTTATGTAAAGCAAAACCGTTCTACGTCACGAATGGTCCTGTCACCTTACACACCTATGATGTTCATAACCAACAGGATATTCAGAAAAATTGGACCATGGTCCACTCTACCCAGGCAAAACCCAGCAGTGTTTGATTACTTGCAGGCTGTACTCACCAACTTACCACAATGGTGAAAACATGATTATTGGAATATTCCAGCAATCACATTTTCATCACTAAACTAAGAAATAGTTATGGCTTGATCAAAATTGATAAGCACCATAAATCCATTGGAAGGGAAAAACTCAAAGAAATCTTTACGATTAGAAAAGAATATTCTAAAAGCAGAACATTGGACTCAGGTTGGGTGAAAGAAATTCGCGAAGACCATAATTTTCCTGTGCGCAATTGCCTCCAGAGCCTCAGACCCACTGTTCTAGTCCAGCAAACCCAGCCTCTTTCTGGAGGCTCACCAGGATTCGAGACCTCACTTTTCTCATCCCTTCCTGGGTGAGTTGATCCCTCTCAAACAGCTGCTGGATTATGTAATTGAACAACAATAAAACAATTTTAAAAAAGAAGAATCTGCTTCAAACTAAAGGGCATCTGAAATATTACAGCTCACTTTTATGATTCTTGTCAGGAAGAAGACCATTAAATTGTACAATTATTTGGGGGCAGGGGAGTAATGTAGAATCCAATCTATAAACAGAGTACTTAAAAAAAAAAAAAAGCACGTGGTGACATGAGTAACCTGCAACCTCAGCACAAGTATAGGATTCTCACACTGCTCCACAGACAGCATTCTTGTGCAAGGGGTCTTTCAATTTGGCCTCAGCAAAGTTGGTTCCCTGAACATTCATTCTGCCTGGGGAATCACATGCATCCTTGTTTGCCAAAACGTTGATGCAGGCTTTTTCCTACATCTGTCAGCTTTCCTTGCTCTGTTTTTATGGGTTCCTAGAGCTTACCTCTATCCTTTAGAATTCCACCAAACTGCTGGGCACATGTGTCAGATTCTCCTAAGGGTTCCTTCCTTACCTGCCACTCAGAGGCCTCTCTGCTGCTCAGCAAACTTCCAGCCAGTGTGCCCTCCTGGCAGTCACTCTCAATCTCTATGACAAGATTATTTGGGCCCTCACTTGGATGAGGAAGTAAGAGGGAGGAGGAAATTCTAAAAGCTCTCTTTCCCTAGGAATTTCCTCCATTTCTCTTTTAACATGGATGGAAGGGGAGAGTGGGGATGAGGCCCAGGACCAGTTTTTCTATCTTTTAATAAGTCCTACATAGATGACTCTAGCACTTCCTTGTCACTGTCCATTTCAAGGTTGTATTTATTTTTATCTAAATTTTAGAGGAGGCAGAAGGGGAGAGAAAACTTTCTGTTTGAGAAAATATGGGCAGGATTCATCCTTGCAGAACGAGCAGTTCAGGCAAGCTGTGCAACTCAGAAATATTTGAATCTATGAAGTCTATGTCAACTGAAAAGAGTTGTTGGAATGGAAGGTGCTTTTTATCATCTAAGATGTAGGGCTAAGTAAGCATCCAAGCTCATTTTCACCTCAAGACTTTCTGCGTTTACCCTTCTCTTCACCTAGAGGTTCTCGCTGGGCTGCTACTTCACGTCACAGGGGGCTCAGCTCTGTTTCAAGCTCTCTGGCGCCCACGCTAAGGTGATCCCTCCATCCTTACCCAGTACATATTGTGATTCCCGTACATATTCCCTTGTACTATTTTCTTCAGAGAATAACACAATCTTGAATAGTCTCATTTAGTCTTAAATAGTCTTAAACAGTCTTTACTTTTCCACCCACTGAGTGGGATTCACCATGGACAGAGGCTATGTCTCACGTGCTGGGCCTGGGACAGCCTCTGTGTGGTCAACAAGCAAGATACTTGAGGAATGAAAGATTGAAAGCTTTGTTTTTGTCTCATATCTCAGGTATTTATTAGGTACCGAAACTCCTAAAAATTTAGCAAACCCTGGTTCTATGGAGTCAGTGGATGAACTAATAACTCACTATCTGTGCATGTAACTGAACATCCTGCCTTGCTAACTCAGAGGACAAACACAGCCAAATCTCTTTTGTTTTCCTAATTAATCTAACTGCCTCTTAGGAAGAAAGTTCAATACCCTGCTCTCTAGTTGTTGCAAGCAAATAATAAGAACCAGTAAACTGACAAATGGATTTGCTATCCATTTTCCCTAATTTTACCAAGATGTATTATTGATACCTTGTATTATTTCATTTAGAGGTGCCTAGAGAACCTAATATTTTCAGAAAATTTTATAAAATTTAAAATATAAATTTCACCAAATATTTTGTTCATGCAACATTTTTGACACAATATTTTATATTTTCAAATGTGTTAGGTATAATATTACTTAAACGTTGGCATGGCTAATTTAGCTCAATCATTTCATGGAAATGATTAATATGTCCTAACTATATTGGATAAACTAACAAATAACCTCTTTGACTAAGGTAGTCCTCATTTTCAAGTCAAGTCACAAACCAGACTATAATTTTTAATTCAAAAATATGTTAATTATCATTTAGAGGAATATTATAATAACTACTGAGATAAATTGCAGCTCACATTATAAAAAATAAGTAAAATTAACCTGATTGAAATGTTGTAAAGCTAAGACATTTAGTATTTTTAAGTAAGTAAATATGTAGTTTAGCCATTTTTTGTAACAATGTAATATAGTGGGTAGCTAAATTTTAACTTTTCTGGGAAGCAAAGACTGACAAAAGCATGGCATTGCTTTGATGTATGGATTTGTGTTTGATAGCTCTAACTCTGGTGTACAGCTCTTTAAAATAATTAAATATAAATATTATATGGCATCTATAAATAAGAAATAACTTCATTAGTTTCTAAGCCACATAATCAAACTTTGGGGCATATTTTATGATAAACAAAGGTTTACACTACTAAAAACTAATGGGTCCGGCACCCAGCACACGAACTTATATTCTGTTAACAAGAGTAAGAAATTGTAAAGCAAATAAGGAATACCTGCAATTGAAAGAAATATCAATGCTGTAATTAAAAAAAAAAACACTTTTGCATTATTCTAAACATAAAAGAAATCAGGTGAATTTTAATTCATGGTTTTTGTTAAATACGACAATTTCTTTTTTGTAATTCTGGAACACATTTCAAATTATTTAAAAGAATCTCTAATTCTTTAGCTGTTTGAAGGTTTTTTCTTTCTAACACATTACAAATCATAAGACATAAGTGTTGATAAGAGCTGAAAAGAAATGCTTACTTCTAAAAATACAAGGGAAAAAAAGCCAGTTTTCATGTTCAATGTTTCTTAGTGATAGCGTCTTTTCTTTGCTCCTACAGGACCCTGCCTTAAAAAGAATGTGCTTTTTGAAAGTAGTTAAAGGATAGAAAAGAAAATATCATTAAATGAATATCATCGTTAGTCCCACTATCCCACTCTACTGTATATCTAAAGTCAGAAATCCGAACACAGCCTCAAATACTTCCTTTTCTAACAAATCAATCAACTTAACACAAACATTTTTAATACATGAAAACACTGAAAGCCTTGAGGGTTCATAGAGTCTTACTTATTAAAAAAGCTTTCCCCTTAGATGCCTAGATATTTTTAACGCCCTAAGGCCATGCACTTTTGTAAGGTTTGGGATGGGTTTTGAGTGAGGACTATATCTTTCTTTTCTAAAGTAGAAGAAACACTATTTTGAGCACAGATAAGTTCTCAGGCAGATAAATTTTAGAAAAAAATATATATACACATATGGAAATTAAAAATCTAGAAATTAATATCTTTAAAACTTTGCATCTGTGGGTAGCCCTAAACAAATCTAAAGAGTGGTATATTAAAGTACTCATCACTAACAGACCTACAAACTCCTCCATCCCTCCCTGGGTCACAAATTTATTTTAAATTCCTAAACCCCAAGAGACTTATGACATCCCTTTCCCTGTACAATGGAGCTACCTACTAACCCTTCCAAGGAGAATTGTCATCAGGGATTCTGAGGGGCCTTATCCTTATTCTTAAAAAGGAAGCCATCCATGTTACTCAAAGGCAGTTTACCTTTCTAAGGGAGGTGGCCCAAGTTATTCCAAGTTGTTTACACTTAATCGATTAATCTTTGGGGCTGAGGGCTGGTGGAATGAGGTAGGCTATTTTTAATGATTTCAAGGCATATTTTCTGGCATATAGCTCTCTAGAAAAGAGATAAAAACATAAATTTGTTATGGTGTATATCCTACTCTACCTAAGTTTACTAACACTAGGAAGCATATACTTGAATAAAGCAGTCTTGAAAAACAGCAATAATAAGTATTGCTTAAACATACCAGTTTGAAATGAAAATGATGCCCTTGTAAGGACATCCTAAGTATTTAGATGTTATTGTGAGGTGGACAGAAGCACTCCACTTATAACTTATCATGGATGTTCCTATTAGTTAGCTCATTAAATAATGCAAAAGTGGGTCAGTACACTAGAAGAAAAAATAAGAGATTTGAAGCTGGAAATATTTGGGTTCCCATCTCTGGTCTGTTCCTTGCCTGATACATGAGCTAGGGCAAGCAGTCAAGTTTCTGTGTTGCCAACTATAAAATGAAGATTAAATTACTGACTTCATAGGATTTGTAAGGATTAATTGAATTAATATCTGTAAAGCACATGGCACAGCCACATGCCTGGGTAGTAGCCAATTAATAGATGTTAGCTCCACATTTTTTACTCATTATTTACTATATGCAAAGTTATTCAAAGAAGAATAAAATATAAATATTTATCTCCCAGGATACAAAATGTAGAGAGACAGCCAAATGTAGGAACAAAAAGTTAAAATACAGTTGACTGGAAGCTATAAAAATAGGCATGCACAAAATTTTGTGGAAGCACAGAACCAGAAGCCAGATAGCAGCCTTTCATATTCTCCATCATTAATTCAGCTCAATATAACAAGTCATCACTGCGATCCTGCTGTCTACTCAGCACTGTTGTGTCCAATGGACTATTTATAATATAAGCTGTGAACTCTGTCCTTTGGTAGTTCATAATTTAGTTCAGAAGACAAGACTTACAGGAAACACAATATTTAACAAATATTTATTGAATGCTTATTATGTGCCAAGAACTATACAAGGTAGAGGTTATACATGCACCCTTCCAAACATAATGTCCAGTAGTGGGTGTTAATAAGTAAGAAATTAATCAACTAAAGAATTAATGCCACTAATTGATAAGGTGCCAAGAGGTAGTAGAGAGGGTGAGTGCTGTGGGAAGTCATGGACGGGGCAGGGGAGCATTCATCACCGTCAGGGTGTTCTGAAGCTCACCCTGAAGACCCAGGCAGTCCTTTCTGAATGTGTTGAGTAGAGACTTAGAATTGGCAACTTTACTTTCCTGCATGAAAAAAATCCCATTTGTTTTTGTATGGCATATAATTTAATATCTCTATTTTTCCCTGAGACTGTAAATAATGAAATTTCCTTAATCTATTAGGGTTATATATTCCATTTGTGATATACAAACCATTAATTCTTATTAGATTTTATATATGTAAACATGGTCATTGTTCTAGCTGTTATGAATGCATATATGCCCACTGCTTTGCCATTTGACTGAACATGCCTGGTTTTATCAGGTATAGAATCATAAGAATTAATTAGGCTTAAGAAATATTTTAAATACCAACATCAAAGGAGAGTTCATAAGAGATATCAAATATTACAGCTATTAAATATGACTCAAGATAATGGAGCTGACATGACAATATGGATCTTGATGCAATGCCTTTAACCTTCCTAAACAGAAAACATCTTTTATGGTAACAGGATAAAGCAAAGTACATCATGCTTAACCATTAGAATTCCAAGAAACTGTCAACCTGAAAAGAAATCTTCTATAGAGCATAGGGCTAAGAAATACTCTTCAATTTCACTAGCATTTTTTACTTTTGACTTCAGAATTTTTGGAAATACTATTTTCTTTGCATGTCTGCTAATAGAACTCTAAAGGCAAATCATCTTTCCATTCCTTTGCATCTACCACACTGACCACACCTCACATTGCCTCATGCCAGCCTCATCTCCAGACTCTCATCTAGGAGAAGGCAGTATGATGGAGAATAAGGAGGGGAGACTCTGGAAACAGGTAAACCTGTACGTATATCATGGTTCCACTACTTGTATGTTACCCTGAGAATTATCAACCTCTCTTAACTTCAACTTCTTGATCAATGAAATGGGGATGGAAGTACGGATAATGCAAAATTATTGTGGGAATGAAATTAAGGAGCTAATAATCACAAAATATCTGGAAATCAATAACAAAGTTATATAGTTATTATAACAGAAAGAATGAGGCAACTTTTTAAGTAGAATAAAGGCATTTAATTTTGAGAGAACAATAGTTATCAATGTTCCTCAACCTTAAATTCCATGGTTTCACTTTCTCAAATACAAAAGATATCAAGTAAACAACATATTCAAGAGTCCTCTGAAAGAAAGAAAGAAAGAAAAAAGAAAGAAAATGAAATTTCACTAACAAATTTAGTCAATCCTTATTCTAGTTTAGTACTTAATATAAAGTCCATGAAACAGTGTCTACAGAGATCTGAAAGAAAGAAGGTGAACTATGATACTCTACCCAACCTCCTTGGTCTTTAAGCACACAGGCAATAGATGTGAGGACTCAGGGAATGTAACTCATAGAGGGCATTTTAATACTAAAATCTAGCCAACTGAAGAATACATAGAAATAAAGAACTCAGGAGTAGAGATAAAGCATTGCAAAATGACTAGTTATGAACACTGAATTTAATTTAGTATAGAAGATTACATAAGTTATTTTAATTAATTATGGTTACTGAATAGACAATGATTGCTAAACCTTGAAATTGTAAAAATAATAATATAACAATGAAAACTGGGCACTGGACAGGTCGCTCAGTTTTTTAGAGTGTTGTCCTGATACACTAGGCTTGTGGGTTCATTCTCCAGTCAGGACACATATAAAAATCAACCAATGAGTGCATAAATATGTGGGACAACAAGTCAATATTTCTCTCTCTTGTCTCTTTCAGTTTCTCTCTGCTTTCTTATCTCTCTAAAAAATAAATAAATAAATACATTTTTTAAAAAAAGCAATGAAAACTTGGAAGAAAAAAACAGGTGAAAAATATGTGAGAGGGCTAATTTTCCCCATCTTTCATAATATAGAATTAATTAGAATAATATAAAATTTAAACATATAGTTTAGAAAAATAGAATCAGCCCTAGCTGGATGGAGGATTCAGTTGTTTGAAGCATTGTCCTACACATCAAAAGCTTGATTTTCACTCAGGGCATATACATAGGCTGTGGGTTTGATCACCAGACAAGACACATTCAGAGGGCAACTGGTCAATATTTCTTACATCACTGTCTCTCTTTCTCTCTTCTCTCCCCACTCTCCCTCTCTTTCTCATCTTTTCTCTCCAAAATCAATAAACATGTCCTTGGGGGAAGGTTAAAATATATATTAGGTCTGTACAGAAAGTATCCAGCCATGTAATATGAAAAATAGAGACATTTATTGGAGAAGATACAATAAACATTGTGCATAGGACAATGGTACCTCAATCCCCTTCAAAGTAAGGCATCTTGGGACCTCACACAGTTCTCCCAATCGCCATCAACTGCCCCATTGTATTTTCCTGAATCTCATCAAAAGTCTGAAATCTCTTCCCTTTCAGAGGTGATCTTAGTTTTGGAAAAAGTCAGAAGGCACAGGGCACCAAATCTGGGCTGTAAGGGGACTGAGTCACCTGATTGATTTGATGTTTTGCCAAAAACTCTGCACAAGACGTGATGCATGAGCTGGCACATTGTTGTGATGAGGCTGCCAATCACCAGTTGCGGCTTTCTGAATCATTTGAACGGTTTCTGCAGAGGAATGTTCAAGCTTAATGCCAAATTTGATGCAGATTAGTTGCTCTACTCACTCAGTCATTTTGAATGTGACAGCCTCACAGAAAACATACTAACTCAATGGCATCTACTGCTCCCACAGATTAGTAGAGTGCAGTCATCATTGCTCATACATGGGCATTCCACTCCACTCTCCTTGGCTGCCAGGTTACATCCATGTCACAAAAACCATTCTAGTTATATTAACAATGGCTGAAATTTTTACAGACAGACTTTGTGTGTGTGTCTGTGTGTGTAAATTCAGTGCAAATTCTTACTGAGTTTTATAATCTTTTGTTTTTGTATAGGGAGATTTTATAATATTTAAATGTATTGAATACCTCTTGTGGCTAAAAAATGCATATCTGTGTATTTGTGCAATTCATATATGTTTTGCACAATTTATTCTGTTGCATTTCTATTTTTCATCTGCAAAAGCTGAGAGAATATAAATGTAAAAATTAATAAAATAATGGATTCAGTGAAATAGCAGGATACAAAATTAATATCCAGAAATCAGTTGCATTTTTATATGCCAATAATGAACAGGAAAGAAAGTAAGAAAACAATCCCATTCACAATTGTTTCAAGAAGAGTAAAATACCTAGGAATAAACCTAATCAAGAATGTGAAAGACCTCTACTCAGAAAATTATAAGAAACTGAAGAAAGAAATTGAATAAGATATAAATAAGTGGAAGCACATACTGTGTTCATAGATAGGAAGAATTAACATCATAGAAATGTCCATGCTACCCAAAGCAATCTATATATTCAGTGCAATTCCTATCAAGATTCCAATGTCATATTTCACAGAAGTAGAACAAATATTTCAAAAATTTATATGGAACCACAAAAGGTCCTGCATAGCAACAACAATCCTGAGAAAAAAGAACAAGGTTGGACGATCACACTATCTAATATCAAACTGTACTATAAGGCCATAGTATTCAAATCAGCATGATACTAGCATAAGAAAATGACACATAAATTAATGGAACAGAATAGAGAGCCCAGAAATAAACCCACGCCTTTATAATCAACTAGTATTCGACCAAGGAAGCAAGTACATACAATAGGCTAAAGATAGTTTATTTAATAAATGGTGTTGGGAAATTATAAATATATCACACAGCAAACATGAAACTAGACCACCTTCTTACACTTCACACAAGAATAAATTAAAAAAGAATTAAAGACTTACACGTTAAGTTTGAAACCGTAAAAATCATAGAAGAAAACAGTCAGCAAAATTTTGGACATTGCCGATAGCAATATTTTATTAGATATATCTCCCCAGGCAAGGGAATCAAAAAATAAACAAATAGGACTACATCAAATGAAAAATTTTTGCACAGCAAAGGAAGACAACAAAATAAAAAGACAACCCACAGAATGGGAGAACATACTCACCAGTACATCTAAGAAGGGGCTAATATCCAAAATTTATAAAGAACTTACAAATCTTAACACCAAAACCCACAAACAATCCAATTAAAAAATGGGCAAAGGACCTGAATAGACTCTTCTCCAAAAAGGACATACAGGTGTCCAATAGACATATGAAAACATACTCAATGTCACGAATCATCAGAGAAATGTAAATTAAAACCACTATGACATATCACCTCACACCTGTCAGAATGTTTATTGATTTATCACCAATAAATCAACAAACAAGTGCTGGCAATGGTTGGAGAAAAGGGAATCCTTTTGCACTGTTGGTGGGAATGCAGACCGGTGCTACCATTTTGGAAATCAGTATGGAGATACCTCAAAAAACTAAAAATAGATCTGTCTTTGACCCACTTCTGGGAATATATCCGAAGGTACCCAAAATACTAATTCAAAAGAACATAAGCACCCCTGTGTTTATTGCAGCATTCTTTACAGTTGCCAAGATATGGAAACACCCCAAGTGTACAACAACAGATGAATGGATAAAACAACTATGGGACATCAACAACAGATGAATGGATAAAACAACTATGGGAATATTACTCAGCCATAAACGAGAAGAAAATTTTACCCTTTATGACAGCATGGATGGACCTGGAGAACATCATGCTAAGTGAAATTAGCCAGTAAGAGAAAGACAAATACCATACAATTTCACTTATGTTTGGAGTCTAATGAACAAAATGAACTAAGAAGGAAAATGGGGACAGACTCATAGATGGAGAGCAGAATGACAGCTAGTTGGGGGGAGGGTTAAAGTGTAAAGGGATCAAGCAAAAAGGAAAAAGACTCATTGACATGGACAACAGTGTGGTGATTGTAGGAGTTGGCTAGTATAAGGGGGTTAAATGTATGGGAAAATACAAGAAAAATTTTAACAGATAATAATAAGCCTTATTTTATTTAATAAACTATGTCTTTAGCTACCATTTATCCAGCTATATAAACACTTACCTCCACTTTTATATTTAAAGTGTTGTCTAGAGAGCTATTTCACCTGATGTGATGATTATCAGTGGTAGGATTTTAAATGATGTAACTTTCTTTGTTATACTTTTCATTGTTGTTTGAATTTTAAACATGACAGTGTCATTTTTTAAAAGACTCAGTACTCATCCCAGTACTCATTTTTCTTTTTTTTTAATATTTTATTTATTTTATTTTTAGAGAGGGGAAGGGAAGGAGAAAGAGAGAGAGAGAAACATCAATGTGTGGTTGCATCTCACGTGGCCCCCACTGGGGACCTGGCCTGCAACCCAGGCCTGTGCCCTGACTGGGAATCGAACCTGCGAGCCTTTGGTTCGCAGCCCACACTCAATCCACTGAGCTACGGCAGCCGGGGCTCATTTTTCTTTAAATATATTTAAAAGTGATTCCTTTTTAGAGTAGGACTTAACTAGAAAATAATTACTTTTTACATAATCCATTTGGTATCATTTGGGGGTATGTGCGCATGCATGTATGCATGCATGTGTGAGTATAAAAATACTGGCTTGTGTTCTTTTATACAACTAGAAAAAGGTAGAACAGAAGGAAGAAAAGGAGAGAGGGAGGGAGGGAGGGAAAAAGGAAGAAAAGAAGGAAAATAGATTACAGGATGTATAGTAATAAATTAATTTCTAATTTGTCTCATGTCTAAGAAGATATAATTTGAGAAGCAGAGGAAATTCAGGGACTGTGTGAGATACCTCTTGTGGACCACTTTAAATTCTCTTTACCAGGCATAGCCTTCAGTGCCTTATTTCTTGCCCACACACTGTCCCTCTTGCCTCCCATCCTAAATTCCTCTATTAAAGTCATCATAGAATCCCACTTCCACAATCTAAAATTCACAATCCAGAAGTATGGGGAAATTAACTACCTGTGTGGTAAACTTTGACAAGTGGGATAACAGAAACCAGCAGACAAATTCTTCCTTCTTTCACCCCAGGGGATGATGTCAAGATCTAGTTTCCCACGTGAATTGAGCAATCAGCATCACTTAACAATTTTCTCCCTAAGGCACTCTAGAAAATGCTGACCCTCCTGCCCTGTTTCACTTCCTTATCTCTGTGCCCATCCTTTATCACTTCTTTAAACTCGAATAAAACGATAGGCTTAGTCCTCCTATATTCATTTTCCCGTGGCTCCACCCTAAACCAGGTAGGACAGGGACTCATTTCTCTACATAATGATGTGAAAATCTAATTCCACTGAAAAAAAAGGTGGCATTACAAATAACAGGGCACTTAAAAATGATTTATTTCCTCTTTAGGGATTTAGACAAAAAACGAATGTCTCTCTTTAGGAAATTAATATTTATGTGCATTAAGAATATACACATACATGTGATAGAAAAGTTATACTTAAAATCATTGATAAAGAGGCATCCTATGTCTTCCTCTCATGAGAATGTATCAAGCAATTTGGAATGCCTCACCCCTCCCACTTTTCTTAGGGTGCCTCAGTTTCACCTCTACTCCTCTCTCTCTACTCCAAAGGATCCAGAGCCCCAAAGGTGATCACCAACTGTTCTGGAGTTTTCCTTTCACCAACCCACACTTTTATTCCACCTGTGCTCCAAAGGATTACAGTGGGGGAATTACTTAAATTTAGAAGTGTGTCCTGGAGGGGAGAGCCTTGGGAGGTAAAAGTGACTTAAAAAAGGAATAGATACTAAATGTGGATAGAGAGTTCAAAGACATCAGTTATGACTGAAAATTGCTTTTGCAAAACAAAACAAAAAAGTCACAACCTGAGGGCAGGAGACTTAAAGTGTTATTTGGAGAAGGTCAATTTGTTCAAAGCATGTGTGTTATCTGGGACATTTATAAAGCAAAGTAATGTCTTCAAATACCATAATATGAACTAGATTTACAGTTATCAAGCAGAGAGAAATGTGACAGGGGAGTGTCGCATAAAACAGAAGGTTTATGGTATAGAAGAAAAAAGTGTAAAAGATCATGAGTACTGAACCTGGGAGGAAAGACAGATGTAGTTTCCCCAGTTGGGGTGTCTAGAAAGATAGAGAAGCTGAGATTGTTACTAAAAGGAAGGACTAGAGCATCTCATTGGAAAGTATTTGGAAGATTTGCCTAAAATCTGATTTGGCAATAAGAAACCAAAAATCTGGTTTGGTTACAAGCAAATCCCAAATTGTGAATTGTTAAATTAAGAGGTATAAATCATATTTTTTAAATAAACTGTAGTTTTTTTGCAGAAGGGTTTTCAAAGCTACCACATCCATTTATAGAGGCTGCACATTGTGGGATACATAACAATTCATGTGGAAGGTTCCCCCTGGAAT
>PVJI01012461.1:0-51590 GCA_004026765.1 Micronycteris hirsuta | reverse complement strand
AGTTCCTCCTTAAATGCTTTGTAGAATTCTCCTGTGAAACCATCTGGTCCAGGGCTTTTGTGTGTTGGGAGTTTTTTGATTACTGCTTTAATTTCATCCACTGTTATTGGTCAGTTCAGGCTTTCTGTTTCTTCCTTATTGAGTTTTGGAAGATTATATTTTTCTAAAAATTTGTCCATTTCTCCTAGGTTTTCATATTCTTGGCATACAGTTCTTCATAGTAGTGACTTATAATCCTTTGTATTTCTGTGGCATCAGTTGTAATGTCTCCTCTTTCATTTCTGATTGAGTTTATTTGGGTCCTCTCTCTTTTTTTCTTGATGAGCCTGCTTAAAGGCTTGTCTATTTTGTTTATCTTTTCAAAGAACCAGCTCCTGGATTCATTGATCCTTCAAATTGTCCTTTTAATCTCTAAGTCATTTAATTCTGATCTGATCTTGGTTATTTCCTTCCTTCTACTTGCTCTGGGTTGTCTTTACTGTTGTTCCTCGAGTACTTGTAGGCGTAGGGTTAGGTTGTTTGTGTAAACTGCTTCTGTTTTTTTTTAGGTAGGCCTGTGTCACTATGAACTTCCCTCTCAGGACTGCCTTCCCTGTGTCCCATAAGTTTTGGGTTGTTGTCAGTTCATTTCCATTTGTTTCAAGGAACTTTTTGATTTCTTCCCTAATCTCATCCTTGACCCATTCATTGTTTAATAGCATGCTATTCAGTCTCCATGCTTTTGAGTGTTTTGGGGTTTTTTCCTTTGTGTTGGTTTCTAATTTCAGTCCCTTGTGGTCAGAGAAAATACTTGGTATGATTTCAATTTTCTTGAATTTGTTGAGGCTTGTTTTGTGTCCTATCATATGGTCTATTTTTGAAAATGTTCCATGTGCATTTGAAAAGAATGTGTATTTAGCTTCTTTGGGGTGTAAGGCTCTATATATATCAGTTAAGTCCATTTCTTCTAGGGCATTGTTCAGTGCCACAATGTCTTTGCTGATATTTTGTTTGGAGGATCTGTCCATTTTTGACAGTGGGGTGTTGAAGTTCCTTACTATAATTGTGTTGCTATCAATGTCTTTCTTGAAGTCCTCCAAGATTTTCTTTATGTATATGGGTGCTCCTGTGTTGGGTGCATATATATTTACAATATTTATGTCTTCTTGGTGGATTCTTCCTTGAGTATTATAAAGTGTCCTTCTGGGTCTCTCTTTATGGCCATTTTTTTGAAGTCTATTTTGTCTGATATGAGTATTGCTACTGCAGCTCTTTTTTCTTGTCCGTTTGCTTGGAAAACTTGTTTCCAGCCCTTCACTTTCATTCTGTGTAAGTCTTTTTTCCTGAGGTGGGTCTCTTGTAGGCAGCATATGTGTGGGTCATGCTTTCTTATCCATTCTGCTATTCTATGTCTTTTAATTGGAGCATTTAATCCATTTACGTTTAACGTTATTATTGATAGGTACTTATTCATTGCCATTTTTTTTTTTTTTTTGTACATGTGTTTCTCACTCTCTCTCTTTCCCTTCCTTTCCTTAAATCAGTCCCTTTAGCATCTCTTGCAGAGCTGGTTTGGTGGAGGTGTATTCTTTTAGACTTCTTTTGTCTGGGAAGCTCCTTATTTGGCCATCTATCTTGATTGAGAGCCTTGCTGGGTAGAATAGTCTTGGTTGCAGGCCTGTAGTTCTCATTACATGGAATATTTCTTGCCATTCTTTTCTGGCTTGGAGTGTTTCCGTTGAGAAGTCAGCTGCTAACCTTATCCTGGCTCCCTTGTATGTTACTTCCTGTCTCTGTCTCGCTGCCTTTAGGATTCTCTCTTTGTCTTGGAATTTTGCCATTTTAATTATGATATGTCTTGAGGTGGGCCTGTTTAGGTTCCTTTTGATTGGGACTCTCTATGTTTCTTGGAATTGTGTGACTTTTTCTCTCATCAGATTCAGGAAGTTTTCCATCATTACTTTTTCAAACACATTTTCTATTCCTTGCCCTTCTTCTTCTCCTTCTGGTATCCCTATTATATGAATATTATTACGTTTCATATTGTCCTGTGTTTCCCTTAATATCTCTTAATTCTTTCTGAGTCTCTTTTCCTGGTCCTGCTCTTTTTGGGTGTTTTTTTCTACTTTGTCTTCCAGCTCGCTGATCCGATCCTCTGCTTCATCGAGCCTATTTTTGATTCCTTCTTTTGCGTCCTTTATTTCAGATATTGTATTCTTCATTTCCGCTTGGCCCTTTTGGATAGTTTCTATTTCCTTTTTCATGCTGACATAGTTTGCAGTGAGTTCATCGTAGTTTTCCTGTTGTTTCTGGAAATTCTCTGCAAGATCATCGAGCTTCTTGAGCTTCCTGATAATCAATGCTTTGAACTCAATATCTGATAGGTGGCTTGCCTCTGTTTCGTTTATCATTCTTTCTGGGGCTTCTTCATTTCCTTTCATTTGGGGGTTGCTTCTTTGTCTTCCCATTGTTTGTGAGACTCCTCTTGCTCTCCTCTGTTTCTTAAATTAATCTGTCAAGTTCTCTGGAGTAGCAAAGTTAATTTTGTCTCACTGTCTCTGTTTTTTAGACTGGCCCCTGTCCAGGACTGCCTCTGGTCTTTTCACATTTCCAGGTTTTTTTTTGTTTGTTTGTTTGTTTTTTTTAAGATTTTATTTATTTATTTTTAGAGAGAGGAGAAGGGAAGGAGAAAGAGCAATGTATGGTTGCCTCTCACATGGCCCTCACTGGGGACCTGGCCCGCAACCCAGGCATGCGCCCCGACTGGGAATCGAACGGGGACCCTCTGGTTCCCAGCCCGCGCTCAATCCACTGAGCTACACCAGCCAGGCCACATTTCCAGGTTTTTATGTCTCACCAGTTTCACCAGTCTCTGTGGAAAATCCTATTAAATCAGGCTGTATCCTGTTTTCTCAAATAAAATAAGACCGGGCATAGATGTTCTTGTCATGATTCCACTGAACTTCCAATGTACCTTGCTTCCATTCAATGTTATACCTGAACTAAATTTCTCCATGTGACTTTGTAATTGTTATAAACATCTTCTGTAATGATAGTAGAGCATTCCATCAGTTATCCATGATATAACTTATTTACCTGTTCTAATTTTGTTTTTATTAAAGTTCTGATTGTTAAATTTTAGAAAATATGTATGTGCCTGGATCTCTACACCATACTTTGTTTATTCTCTTTATACATATATTACTCTTTCCTTAATTCCACAATTTTTTATCTCTCAATTGTGCTTTGTTTTCTGTTTTCCCTCAACCCTCTGGTTTAATGGAGAGAGATCAGCCCACTAGAGAAGGCTTCAGGAGAACTAGGACTAGTGGTACTATGGGAAGGAAACTAGTTCATGTAGTGGTCCATAACTTAGGTGGTACCATATTTGAATATGTTTGCATGGTTGGAGTGGGTATGATATTGTAATACAGTGATACTAAATGTCCTTCACGATGAGGAATTCTCACTCAAATGCCATTAGTACCTTTCTTGAGAAACACTGAGAAGATGGAGCATTTCACATATGCTGAGCAAGAGTTCAAAGGGATACAGAAGAAAATAATTTTTGGAATTAAGGAAGGAAGAATTTTAGGATTAATGATGTATAAAGCTATGTGAGGATGTGCTTTACTGTGCTGTGGAGGATGGATGACCTGAAAGGTTTTTGCTTCTTGTGGTAACTGATATGCACAGGGATAATGAGCAGGATAAGGATTAGTCTGGATAGTCTCTGAGGCATGTTGTGATGATGAAGCTGAGAGTGTTAGGGACAAATGAGGAGCTTCTGAGAGCTCACAGAGCCAAAAGGCTTCATCACTCTTAGAAATGAGCACAGTTCTATATGTGTCTATCTTTGTCTATCAGCATTCCCTCTTCCCCCTCCTATAATTGCTCTCCCCTTCTCCTTTTCTCATGATTCATCTTTTTTTACTTCCTATCTCTTCTCATCTTCCACCATCTCTCTCCCTTTTCTTTTCATCCATCTTCTGTCTCCTTCTTCCCCCCTCCACCTTCTTTTGCCTTTTTCTCTCATTTTTCTTTCTTTCTTTCCTTGTTTTATCACTATGTATAATAACTAACCTTCTATTTTTCTAGGGCCTACCTGGTTTTAGACATTTTTCCAGATCTTTTAGATCATCTTTTTTTAGCTATTTTGAAACACAAATTTTTGACCATTTCTTTCTGTTCAGTTGGCAGAGCCATGGAACTACAGAAGCAGCGCCACCCTAAGCATTTATCCACACCCTCATCTATGAGTTCTGAACCTCAGGACTCTGCTAAGTTGCGCCAGAGTGGGTTAGCAAGTGAAGGATCAGACATTGGATACCTGCCAGCCAATTCCATGTCTTCGATGGTTTCAGTGACCACTCTTTTCCAGGAAGGAGGGAAAGAGAATGATATGGGTGAGCTGTATTTCAACTTAACTAAGTACTGAGATTTTAAAACAATAAAACAACTATGAAATAGAGTGGCAGATTATTTTAATCAAGACTGAATCCCAGTTCAATTTAGTTTTAAATTTAATATTTTACAACAAGTGAAAAACCTACACGAATGATAATTTTTAAGGTCTCTCATCCATTCAGAAAATACTTACTGAGCTTCATAACTGATGTTAGCATACAATAGTTATATATAGATTCTTGCCCCACAAGAAGTCTTAGCTTAGTCTCATGGAAATAATCATACACACACAAATTCAAATTGTGCTAATAAGTACAATAGAGGAAAGGTAAAGTGAGTATTGAGGGACTGGTCAGTGGTTAGGGCCAGATGTGAGAGATCTAAGAAGACTTTAAAAATGAGAGATACTATAAATGTTTTTTAAATGCTAAGGGGAAACCAGTTGTGAGAACGAGAATGAAGTTGAAAATGCCAGAAATAAACTATATAACCAATAGAACAAAGTTTTGAAAAAGAATGAGATGAGATGCAGAGTCTATGTGAAAGATAAGGTTATTACCTAAGAGTGAGGCTTTGGTGAAAGGAAAAAGGAGATTTAAAGAAAGATGTGGCCCTGGCTGGTGTAGCTCAGTGGATTGAGCGCGGGCTGGGAACCAAAGGGTGCCGGTTCGATTCCCAGTCAGGGCACATGCCTAGGTTGCAGGCCAGGTCCCCGTGAGGGCCATGTGAGAGGCAACCATACATTGCTGTTTCTCTCCCTCTCTGTCTCCCTCCCTTCCCCTCTCTCTAAAAATAAATAAAATCTTTAAAAAAAAAAAAAAAAAAAAGAAAGATGTGAAGTAATTGTAGATAATTGGGAAAAGAGCTTATTAGCATATTTCTTTATACTTGTTATAATGGGTTTTTTAAGCAAGTGAGCTGGGAGAATAGGTAGTTTTATTTGGAAAAGGGAATGCCTATCTTTATTAGTCATTTGGGAGGCAGTTCAGTTACTGGTGATGTCAAGATAAATGATAAAGCAATAAAGCCGTGGGAGTGTCTAGTGAGGTGGCATTGAGGAAGTTGTCAGAGAGGAAGAAGGTGAGGAACCAAGGAGACAGGAGTTTGAATAGCTTAATATGTATATGGGTTTTGAGGTCACCTCATGTGATATGAACATTAAGAAGAAAACTTTGAGCCAGCTGCCAAACGTTCAGTGTTACTAGATGATTGTTATAAGGAAGGAGAACATGTGATAATATCTAGACAATGAAGGCATTATTGGAACAAGGGGATTTTATAAGTCTAAAAATAGTATTGAGGAAGAAGGAGGCTGCCCATTCCATCTCTACCCTAAAGTACATAGTATATGACAGAAACATAAGTCTCTATTTGAGAGGGCTGTCACAGAAGAAGTAGCATCCTCATGGGATAGGCAGGTTTTTATTTAAGACAAAGAAGTATGGGTGACATTTGGAGAAAAATCTAGAGATTTTGTCTGATAGAGAATTCTGAAGATGTTGGATTATGTACATACATTAATTCATGTGTCCTATATCTTACTGAAATACAAACAGGATAGGTAAGAAACAAAAACCATAAAGAGAAAGTATATAGAGGAAGATAAGATGTTATCAACAAAAAAGAAATTTCAACACATTTTGGGGAGATTGAAAGAGGACAATAGTGGTTTGATTGATAAAGCATCATAAAGGAAACTGGAGCCCAAAATTTGTTTAAGGAGTTCAAGGTGGGAGCCACTCTGCCCATTAGAAGCCTGTTGAGACTTCAGTCTCAGAACATGCATGTGTTATGGAGTACATCAATAAGAAGGAAAGTTGAAAATAATGAATAAATTGAAAATCTGTAACTAAAATAATTAATGTCAGCGGCTTCTGATCCCTGCATTATAAAATATGTGTAGTCTCTCATTTATGTACCAGAAGAAAATGAGTGTGCTCTGTTTTAGGGAAGTTGAATGAATTGTAAAGAGAAAATTAAGTTCTCCATGATATGATTGTCCTGGAGTTCTAACATTTGGGGTCCTAAAGCATGACAGTAGGCATGCTAGGGACTCACCCTGCTCAGAAAACTCCAACTGAAAAGGATCTACCTACAAATAGCAGCAAAAGAAAGCCAAGTCATCTGCCAGGTCTTATATTTTTATATATGAGCAGCATTACTCACTCTTGGAAAAATGTGCTTGTTAGAGTCAAGATCTAAGATAATATATAAGGCTAAGCATATTAGTGGTATAAAAAAGAGAATATAAAAAGAACAGAAAAGCTAGCAGAAAACAGTAATTTTGATAATAGACAAGCACTTGAAAAATTACCTCTTAAATTAGACAGTGTACTTGGGAAAAATAAAGAACTTATATCTAGAAAACAAGAATAGGATGCTAAGAAAAAGCATTCAAAGACCAGAAATAGTTTCAGTATAACTACTGCATATAGAGCAATAATTATTGTATTATTTATCAATTGTTGTGTGATAAATTATACCAAAACTTAAGGGTTTAACACAGAAAACATTATCTCACATTTTTTGGTGGGTAAGGAACTCAAGAGTAGCTTAGCTAGGTGGTTCTGGCTTTGGGTCTCTCATAAGGTTACAGTTAAGATGTCATTTGAAAGCTTAGCTGAGGTCAAGAGACTTGCTTCCATGCTCACACAGGTGACTGGTGGCAGAAAGATCTTAGTTCCTTGCTGGAAGCCTCAGTTCCTTACCACATGGGCTTCTCCATAGAACTGCTTGAGTGTTCCATGACATGGTAGCAGACTTTACCCAGGGTGATCCAAAGATGGAGCAAGAAAGAAGCCCCAGTGTCTTTTATAACTTCAGTTTCTATAGGTGGATACTGTCACTTCAGCAAGTTAAAAGCAAGTCATTAAATGTAGTCCACACTCAAAGACAGAAGAATTAGGCTCCAACCCTGAAGAGAGAAGTATCAAAGAATTTGTGGACATATTTTCAAACTGCTATAACTGCTAGTATTTAAAGAAACAAATAGTCCCTAGAAATATAATCAAGGAAATATTTCAGAATGTGTATTATAAATATTAGGAGATAGAAATTAAAGAAACAAGAATTATGTGGAGAATCACTACAGAGGTCTTCTTCACAAAACATTAGGAAAATGAGAAGAGGCAGTTAGAGAAATGACAGAAGAAATCTTCCCAGAGTTGAAAGAGAATACACATTTTCAGGTAGAAAGAGCTCACTTGTAACCAACTAAAGTAAATAATAATAAAAATAAGAGAGCCATACCTAAAATGTCTTTGGAAATTTCAGTGTACCAAAGATTTAAAAAAAAAAAAAAAAGAAAAACCTTTCAAGAGAAAATGGGGGTTATGCTGCATCACATTTCTCATCATAACACTAGATACTTGACTACAAAAACCAATGCCTTCAACTTGCTGAAAGAAAATGATATTGAACTTAGAATTCTATATTCATTCAGACTATCCGTAAAATATGAAGAAAGGTATAAAGATGTTTTCAGATATGCCAGGATTAAAAGTCTAACTTAAATGTAACTTTTTCTTGAAAATTATTTGAAGGTACCACTTCAGCAAAATGAGAGAAACATTAAGGAAGAAAATGTCATCAGATCAGGAAAAAGTGGAAACAGTTTAGGAAAGTGATGAAGAGCAGTTCTAGGATGGTAGTTGTGTCACAGGCCAAGGGAGTAGCTGTTCCAGATTGGAATGCAAGAACATAAAGGATAATAAGCAAGAGAGGGATTTTAAGAATAATGTCATATGATGTAGCAGATGAAAAAATTTGAGATTTGATAAAATTGTACTACTTTGACAGTATAATAGAAAAGCATTAAGAAGAACAGTTGTTCAGAAAGTTAAGTCATGATTTTAAACATGAAGCAAAATAAGTGGTATAATTTTAAAGTAATTGATGAAGTATAAGACTAATATAATAAAACTTTTATTTGCAGTGGCCCAGGAATTTTGCATTATTCAGCCAATAGAAAAGAAAATATAATCCTAACTAGCATACCTATTAACCTGGAAGGAATAATAGTTATGTGTATGTTGTATATTGTGTATGACAATATGTATATAATGACCTAATGATGTAAGCACTTTGCTGGTTTTTAGACTTTTAGAATCAACCTCTTAGGCAAAGCATAGAATATTTAGTTGTGGCTGCAGATCAGAATAGAAATGTAAAAAAAAAGTAAAATTGTAGTTGAAAGAAATGAAGGTAGAAGAAAGAAATATAATTAGAAGGAAGGATATGTACACCAAATACCTAAAATGACGTAGAAGAGAGTTAAAATATTAACTTCTTGATGTAACAGAAATATAGATATAATTATATTGTTCAAACATAGTTAAAAACCAATAACCCAACTAGTAATAATTATCAAATATCGGGGATAAACGGGGAAAGTGATGGCAGGAAGCATAAATGAACAATATCTTCAGAGGAGGATGAAATAGATATTACCTAAAGATAATAAATTAAGAAAAAGAAATATGAAGTTACTATTTGTTGTTGGATCACCATACTACCTAAATTTGAATGAAAAAGACTGGGAATAGAAAAAGATAAGAGAATGTTGTTTTGTCTTCTGAGTTGTTGCCATGTCCTATGTTGACTTTTAAAAGCTATTAAAATTGATTTTCCTGTTTATTTTTTAGTGTATTTTAAGATTTTATTGACTTGAATTTTGTTTCTAGCTAACCCACAATTGTTTAAATATGAATGTGACTATGGATTTGGTTTGAAGTCTTTGGGACTAACCTTTTTTTATAATCATCTTAATATTAAGTATTAACATGAATTGAATGTGTGACATTTGTCTTTGCAGGATCAAAGCAAGTTGGAGAAACACCAGCATCTGGAGACTCCTTGGATGGCACACCTCGTACTTCTAATACCATCTTTGATTTTCTGCCTCCTCCATTAGATCAGGTGCAGGAGGAGGAATGGGAAGTAGAAAGGTAATTCAGTGATCATTTAGGTTTAAGTTTAGGACATTGCTTAAAGTTTTTTGATTGTATAGTATCCCTATATTTTGCAGAGTTTTTTACCACATGTGATTTTTTGGGAAGGAACTAGAACTTACGTTGATAGTACATATTAGGTACTGAATGTTTTTTAGTTTGATATTAATCTTACAGTATCCAGTAGAATTATTTTTCAGCCACTCATTTAACCCAGTTTTGAGTATCTTTAGCAAAAATTTTTTTATTACATTTTGTTTTTATATTGATTATTTTCCATTGTTTTAGGATACCTGAACATGGGACACCAAAACCATTTCGAAAGTAAGTAACCCTAAAGTAGCTTTTAATAGAAGCATGTTTTTTTCATTGATTTTGAGAGAGAGAGAGAGAAACACCGGCATCTTACTGTACTTACTCATGTGTTCATTGCTTGCTTCTAGTGTGTGCCCTGACCACAGATCAAACCTGCAACCTTGGTATATTGGGACAATGCTCTAACTAACTGAGCTACCTGGCCAGGGCCAATAGAGACATAATTTAAGAAATACATATTTTTCCCCTGACATTCTTTTTTAAAGGAAAAGAGGCTCGGAACTTCTTGTCAAGGTGGTAGAGCAGGTAAACGCTGTGCTTGCCTCCTCCCATGACCACATCAGATTACAACTAAATTATAGAACAACCATCATTGAGAACCATGTGAAGACTAGCTGAACTTAGAGATATTATAACTAAAAATATAAAGAAGCCATGTTGAGAGTGATAGGAGGAGTAGAGATGCAAAATGTGCAGGTTTCACACCTATGTGGGGTGATTAAGAATCAGAAGGGATATCTCAGCTGTGGAGGTCTCCCCTAAAGAATGAGGGGCCCCAGCACTACATTGGGCTTCCTTGACAGGAGTCCCCATAAGATCTGGCTGTGAAAACCAGTTGGAATTGCATCTGAGTGAGGCAGAGGGCTACTGGAGTCCTAGGCATTCCTCTTGAGAGGCCCATGGGCTGACTACCTCATGAATTTTTTCCCTCTAGGCATAGGAGCAGCAAGGACTCGCAAAGAGGAACTGAATAGAGTAGCTTAGGGGTGAGAGATGGAAGGGCAGAGGTCAGAACAATGCTCTCTGGGGACGAAAGTGCTGGTGGGCACTACTTTTGTTACTTTGTTGACCCCTCCCACCACCAACCTGGCAGACTCAGGTTGGCTCCAAATCTGTGCTGTCCATTAACCTGGCTAACACTGTTTTTCCTGCGTGTTGATCAACTCAGACACAGACACACTCTGAACCACTTCCAGTGGCTGTTCCACACAAGCAGTCTGTGTTAGCTCATGCTGTGGATATTCCTAAAATATCTCAAGTCTCCAAATCTGAAACAACCGGGGGCTCGCCATGGCATGTCCTATACCACTTGTTAAGACTCCCCAAGTGCAGTACAACCAGCAATATGTCTCAACTTGCATTATAGCTCCAATCAGATAGCTGCAAGCCTGGCATAAGCTGTGTCCAGGGTTGGCTTGGAAGTAGCTTCAACTAAGTGACCATAGCTTAGCACAAGTGGCCACTGGCATAGGCACACATCAAGGTAACCACCAAAGGGTCTGAAGCCTGGCACTATTTTTTTTTTATTTACTTGCATGAATTTAATAGTAGTTACATGAAATGCAATGACATTGTTTATTTACATTGTTTAATTATACAAGGAAAAACTGAAAATTAAGTTTACAATGTCCATATGAAGTAAAGGACTTTAAATTATTAATGAACAAAATGAAATCTGATTTATTTTCAGATCTACTAAAGTATTAAATTTTTTATTCACCCTAGTATCTAAAATGCTGTTTGTTTTATTATTTAAGAAATTTTTTTTGTTGATACTATTACAGATGTCCCTCATTTTTTTTCCCCCTTTGCCTACCTACACTCAGCACCAGCCCCCTTTTATTAGTCTTCACCACACTATTGTCTGTATCCATGGGCTATATATATATATAGAATATATATATATGTTCTTTAATCCCTTCACCTTCTTTTATCCAGTCCTCCTCACTTCTCCCCTCTAACATTTGTCAGTCTATCCCATGTATCCATGCCTTTGGTTCTGTTTTGTTAGTTAGTTCATTAGACTTCATATATTAGTGAGATCATATGGTATTTGTCTTTCTCTGAATGGCTTATTTTGTTTATCATGATAATCTTCAGGTCCATCTATGCTGTTGCAAAGGGTAAGAGTTCCTTCTCTTATACAGCTGCATAGTATTCCATTGTGGAAATGTACCACATCTTTTTTCTCCACTCATCTATTGATGGGCACTTGTGCTATTTCCAGATCTTGGTTCTTGTAAATAACACTGCTATGAACATTGAGGTGTATATATTCTACTGAATTGGAGTTTCAGTATGCGTAAGACATATTTCAGAAGTGGGATCACTGGGTCAAAAGGCAGTTCCATTTTTAATTTTTGTGAGGAAATACCATACCAATTTTTACAGTAGCTGCCCAGTCTGCATTTTTGCCAGCAGGGTACTAGCATTCCCTTTTCCTCACACACTTGCCAGCACTTTCTGTTTGTCAATTTATTGATAGTACCCATTCTGCAGGTATGGGTGATACCTCATTGTAGTTGTGATTTGCATCTCTGTGATGATGAGTTACATTGAGCATTTTTTATATGTCCATTGGCCATCTGTATGTTCTCTTTGGAGAAGGGTCTGTTTGGGTGGGTCCTTTGCTCATTTTTTAATTGGATTGTTTGTCTTTTGGTGTTGAGGTGTGTAAGTTTTTTATATATTTTGGATTTTAATCCCTTATCAGATGTATTGTTGGTGAATATGTCCTCCCATACAATGAGTTCCCTTTTCATTTTGTTGATGGTTTCTTTAGCTATGCATAAGCTTTTTAATTTGATACAGTCTCACATGTTTTTTTTTTCCTTTGTTTCCCTAGCCCTAGGGGACATATAAGCAATAATAACGCTCTAAGAGATGTCAGAGATTGTACTGCCTATTTTTTCTTCGAGGATTTTTATGGTTTTGTAACTTCTATTTAAGTCTTTTATAAATTTGAATTTATCCTTGTGTATGGAGTAAGTTGGTGGTCTAGTTGCATTTTTCCTCAGATACCTGGCCAGTTTTCCCAGTACCATCTATTGAAGACACTGGTTTTGTGCCATTGTATGCTCTTGATTCCTTTGTCAAATATTAATTGACCGTAAAGGTGTGGGTTGATCTCTGGGCTCTCTGTTTTGTTCTTTTGATCTATTCACCTGTTCTTGTGCCAATACTGGCTGTTTTGATTACATTGGCTTTGTAGTGTAGTTTGATATCTGATATTCTGATCCCTCCACCTTTGCTCTTTCTCGAGATTGCTAAGGCTATTTGGGATCTTCTGGTTGTATATAAATTCTTGGGGTATTTATTTAGAACTGTGAAATATGCCTTTGGTATTTTAATAGGAGTTGCATTGAATCTATAGATTACTTTGGCAAATATGGACATTTTAATGATATTAATTCTTCCAATCCATGAACAGCATACACTGTATGCTTCTACTTGTTGTGTCTTCTGCTATTTCTTTCTTTAATGTCCTATAGTTTTCTGAGTACAGGTCTTTTATGTCCTTGGTTGAGTGTATTCCTAGTTACCTTTATTTTTTGTTGCTGTTGTCACAATACTAAATGGGATCATTTTCTTAGTTTCTCTTTCAGTAAGTTCATTCTTGGTGTGTAAAAAAGCCACTGATTTCTAGATACTGATTTTGTATCCTGCTAATTTGCTGAATTCATTTATTAGACCTAATGGTTTTGTGGTGGAGCCTTTAGGGTTTTCTGTGTGCATTATCATGTCATGTCATTTGTGAATAATGACAGTTTTATGTCCTCCTTTCCAATTTGGATATTTTTATTCTTGTCTGATTACTGTGAAAGTAGACATCATTCTCTTGTTCCTGATCTTAAGGGAAACACTTTTAGTTTTTGCCCACTTATTATGATGTTGCCTGTAGTTTTTCATATATCACCTTGATTATATTGAGATATGATCCCTCTGTTCCCACTTTGTTGAGAGTTTTTTTAATCATAACTGGGTGTTGGATTTTGTTGAATGTTTTTCTGCATCTATGATATGATCACATGATTTTTATCTTTAATTTTGATCATGATGTATGATCTTTTTAATGTATTGCTGGATCTGGTTTTCTAATATTTTGTTGAGGATTTTAGCATCTATGTTCATCAGGGATATTGGCCTATAATTTTCTTCTTTGTTGTGTCTTTATCTGGTTTTGGATTTAGAATAATGCTGGCCTCATAAGAAAACTTGGAAGTCTTTCCTACTCATGAATTTTTTGGAATAGTTTGAGGGAGATAGGTATTAGTTCCTCTTTGAATGTCTGGTAAATTGCCGTGAAGCCATCAGCCCAGGACTTCTGTTTGCTGGGAGTTTTTTGATTAATGCTTCAACTTCACTAGCTGTTACTGGTCTGTTCAGGTTTTCTGATTCTTCCTGATTGAGTTTTGGAAGATTGTTATATTTCTAAGAATTTGTCCATTTCTCTCAGGTTGTCCAATTTGATGGCTTATAGCTGTTCACAGCATTTTCTATAATCTTTTGTATTTCTTTGATGTCAGTTTTTACTTCTTCTCTTTTATATTTCTGATTTTACTTGGGTCTTCTCTGTTTCTCAGTGAGTGTAAGGGTTCTCGATAAAGGTTCATTAATCTTGTTTATCTTTACAAAGAACCTACTCTTGCTTTCATTTACCTTTTGTATTATCTTTTAAACTCTCATTTATTTCTGTTCTGATCTTTATTATTTCCTTCCTTTTGCTTACTCTAGGCTTTTCTTGTTTTTTTTTCTAGTTCTTTTAGGTATAGGGCTAGATTCTTTATTTGAGGTTTTCCTTGCCTCTGGAGGTAGGCTTGTAAATGCTATAAACTTCTCCTTCAGGACTGCTTTCACTGTGTCCCATAGATTTGGGGTTGTTGTGTGTTCATTTTCATTTGTTTCCAGGTGTTTTTTTTTTCCTTTATACCATTAGTAACCATTCATTGTTTAATACGATGCTATTTAGCCTGTATGTGTTTGAGTGTTTTTGAGTTTTCTTAATTATAGATGATTTCTAGTTTCATGCAATTGTGATCTGAGAAGGTGCTTGATATGTCAGTCTTCTGGAATTTTTTAAGACTTATTTTGTGTCCTACCATGTAGTCTGTTTTTGAGAATGTTTTATGTGCAGTTGAGAAGAATGTATATTCTGCTGTTTTCAGATGAAATGTTCTATAAATATCAATTAAATCCATCTGATCTAGTTTGTCATTTTAGGTCATTTTTTCCTTGTTGATTTTTTTATCTGGAAAATTTATCCAATGATGACAGTGGTTTGTTAAAATTCCCTACTATAACTGGATTGCTGTTGATCTCTCTCTTAAAGTCCATCAAGAGTTTTTTTAATGTATTCAGGTGTTCCTATACTGTGTGCATATATGTTTATAAAGGTTATATACTGTTTTTAGATTGATCGCTTTAGTACTAGTTAGTGACCATTTTTGTCCCTTGTTATGGAGTTCATTTTTAAGTCTATTTTGTCAGATATAAGTATTGCTAACCTGGCTTTTATTTTTTTTTCTCTTTCATTTCCACTTGCAAGGAATATTTTTTTCCATCTCTTAACTTTCAGCCTGTGTGTGTCATTTGTTATGAGGCTGGTCTCTATATAGACAGCATATGTGTGAGTCATGTTTTCTTTTCCATTCAGCCACTCTATGCCTTTTCATTGTAGTATTTAATCCATTTACATTTAAGGTTATTATTGATAGGTACTTATTTTTGCCATTTTATTCTTTTTACCTATGTTTCTCTCTCTGTTTCTTCTTCTTAAAGCAGTCTTTTTAACATTTCTTGTGTTTCTGGTTTGGTGGTAATGAGCTCCTTTAGCCTGTTTTTGTCTGGGAAGCTCTTTGTTTTGCCTTCAGTTTTAAATGTTAGCCTGGCTAGATAGAGTAGCCTTGGTTTCAGGCCACTTGTTTTTCATTATTTTGAATACTTCATGCCAGTCTTTTCTGCCTGAAGTGTTTCTGTTGAGAAATCAACTGACAGACTTATGGGAACTCCCGTGTAAGTAACTGTATCTTTCTTGCTGCCTTTAAGATTCTGTTTTTAATGTTTGCCATTTTAATTATGATGTGTCTTGGAGTAGATCTCTTTGAGGTCATATTGATTGGGATTGTTTGTACTTCCTGAACTTGTGTAACTTTTTTTTCTCACTAGGTTAGGGTTGTTTTATGTCATTATTTCTTCAAAGAAGTTTTCTATCCCTTGCTCACTTAATTCTGCTTCTAGTACCGCTATAATTACGGGGTACTATTGGATATTATTGGATATTATTACATTTCATGTTGCCCCAAAGTTCCCTTGAACTATTCTTGTTCTTTTTAATTCTTTTTTTTTCACCCTGATTGGGTATTTTTTCTATTTCATCTTCCAAATTGCTGGTTTGATCCTCTGCTTCATCCAACCATCTTTTAATTTCTTCTAGTGTATTCTTCATTTCAGATGTTGTATTCTGTATTTCTGACTGGTTCTTACTTATGGTCTGTGTCCTATTTCATGCTGATGTTCTCATGAAGTTTTTTGAGCATCCTTATATTCATTACTTTGTCCTCTATGTCTCATAAATTGCTTGTCTCCATTTCATTTAACTCTTTTTCTGGAGCTTCCTCTTTTCCTTTCATTTGGGGTTGTTGCTTTGTCTCCCCATTTTAACTGTCTCTTTGTGTTTGTTTGTATGTCTCTGTGTTTGTTTGTATGTATTAGATATAACTGGTATAACTCCCAATCCTACTGGGGTGGCTTATGTAGTTGTTGTTCTTTGGGACCTAGTGGTGCCGTCTCCTTGTTCTTATGAGCTGGATGCTCTACGAATGTCCCTAGTGTGGGTTTATGTGGACTCTCCTGTGGTAATTGGGTCTTGCTTGGTTGTTGCTGGCTTATTTGTGGGTGGGGTCTCTCCTCAGCCTGCCTGATTGTGAGGCTCAATCCTGACCACATCTCACAAGCTGTTTTACAGGTGCTGATAAAACAAAACAAAAGAAAATTTTTAAAAAACCAGTAATGACAAAAGAACAAAGCATAAGAAAAAAAGAATAAAAAAGAACATGGGAAGAAAAGGGGGAAAATATGAAAGGAAAGAAGGAAGAGAAAAGAGAGTAGAAAAAGAGAAAAAATATAAGAAAATGAAAAGATAGAAAAAAGGGAAGAAAAATTAATATAGAAGATAAAAGAGGGGGGGAAGGAAAAAGAGAAAGAAAAAGAAATAATAAGAAAATAATGAAAAAGATCAAAGTGGAATTTGTTCCAGCAGAGTTTAGTGCCCACTGGGATCTTCCCTTAGATCCTACTCTGAAGTTGTCTGAAACTGGCCACTTAGTGTGCCTATTTCAAGCCTTTTAGGAGGTTTTCTATGTAAGCCAATGTCAGATTATGTCCACATCTGGCCCTCAGCAACCTATTGGAAGCTACAAGCAATCCACAGTTTGTGGCTGGATTTGCTCGGCTTGGCTGTGCATGGGAGAGGCCAGCCTTCTCTTTACCAGCTAGGGCAGCATATGCCCAAGGCATGCCAGGATCCACCTTCCCCTGCCTTCTGCTGTCAGTCTTAGTCACAGAAAAGGCTATTTCCGAAAGGGCTTTTGGCAGAATTGGGATATTGGGAGCCCTGGATCTCCTGTGAGGGGTAGATGCCGTTCAAACTTAAGAGAAGATGGTAGGTATATCCCCTCCCACCTCAGAGCCACACATCTGTGTTAGTATTCCAGTGGGTGGGTTGTGCGGGATTCAAGAAGTTAGGGTAAGTAGTATCCCAGAGGGTTGGGTAATTGCTTTTCCCTAGGCTGGTGCTTCTGGGTGGGATGTGCTCCTCTCAATAAAATGGCTGCTGCAATATCCTGGGGACAGCCCAGCACAGTGATCCTGGCACCTGTTCCCCCACATATTCCACTTATATCCCACTCCAGACTCTCTTCAGGTATCTCTAGTCCTCACCGCCCTCCTTTTGCCAGAGCCCAGAGTGAGTCTCTCTGAAAAAAATTCTTGTGCTTTGGCCCTTTAAAAAGTATGACTTTGTCTCCAGCGGGCTCCGTCTCTTCATGGCAGCGAGAAACCACTCTGCCTTTCACCACTGGGTGCTACATGGTAGCTGATCCCAACTCTGGCACTCCAAGCTGGGGAGCCCAGTCTGGGGTCTAGGCTTCACTCCTCTCAAAGGGAACCTCCCGCAGCTGAGATATCCCTTCATAGCCTCAGCCTGCCACCTATGGGAGTAGGACTAGTCCCTGTTGCAATCCCACTCTTCCTACCAGTCTCAAGGTGGTTTCTGCCTATCCTTGGTTAAAAGTGTCCTCTTCAGATAGTCTTCAGTTGATAATTCTGGATGTATGTTCCCAATCTAGTTTTTCCAGTTTGGTCCTGGGAAGTGGTGTCAGAAAGATCCACCTACTCTGTCACCATCTTGAAACTTCAACACTGGCACTGTGGATAGCTGGCCTGTGTTGCAGCCTAACAGCTTCCAAGTCCCTCCCACTCCAGTACAAGAGGCAACCAACCACAGATCACTTTGTAGTTCCCACCAGGTGACACACACTGAGCATATATGGGTGTTGACCTTAGCCTGCACAAGAGCCTCTCCTTAGAGGCTTCAGAATCAACACACCTTGTGGCAGGCTTCAGACCACTCCAGAACAACACTCAATCAGCTGTACCTATAAGAAGGGTGTATTCAGCTGCCACTATAGTCCTGCTAAAGCAACTTCCATTCCGTGGGATCAGCCCTGCCCTTGCACAACTGTTCTGATCTAGTCATGGCCATCCCTTTATTGCCAGTCAGCCTAAGGGTCACTCCCACCCACTGATATGCCAAAATCAATTGAGATGCAACTATAACAGGAGGGCACACATGACCCACACAGGATACACTGTGAGAGCACCCAGCTCAGGTGACCAGGGAGACTGTGCAAGTATACCTTACAGGATACCTACTACATAAGGCCACTCTGCCAAGAATGGGAGACATAGCAGATCTACCTAATACATAGACACAAATGCAGGGAGTCAGCCAAAATGTGGAGATAAAGAAACATGTTTCAAAAGAAAGAATAGAGCAAAAACCAGAAAAAGAACTAAATAAAACGAAGACAACCTACTAGGTAGAACTCTCGTTCAGAACCCTGGTTATAAGGTTGCTCAGTGACCTGAGGGGAAGAATAGCTGGACTCAGAACTTTAACAGAGAGATAGGATTCACAAATAAGGAAATATAGAACTTAAAGAAGAACCAGTTGGACATGAAGAGTATAACAACAGAAATGAAGAAAACAATAGAGGAATCAGTAGCAGATTAGATGAAGAAAAGCATCAAATCTTTGATCTGAAAGAAAAAGTCGCAGAAAATATCCAATCAGAACAGTAAAAAGAAAAAAAACCATTAAAAATAGTGGTAGTTTATGGGACCTCTGGGACAACCATTGTACCAACATTAGTATCATAAACATGCCAGAAGGGCAAGAGGTAGAGCAAAGAACTTAAAACTTATCTGAAGAAATAACAACTGAAAACTTCCCTAACCTGGTGAAGGAAATTGACATACCAGTTCATGAAGCACAGAAAGAGCCAAAACATCATGAACCCAAAGAGGCCCACACCAAGACACATCGCAATTAAAATGCCAAAGGTAAAAGACAAAGAGAGAATTTTAAACACAGCCAGAGAAAAACAGTTATTATGTCCAAGGGAGCTCCTGTTAAGACTGTCAGGTAATTTCTCAACAAAACATTGCAGGCCAGAGAGGATTATCATGAAATGTTCAAAGTGATGAAAAGCAAAGACCCACAGTGAACATTGCTCTGCCCAGCAAGGCTAACATTTAGATTCAAAGGAGAGAGAAAAAGCTTTCCAGACAAATAGAAGCTAAAAGACTTCATCACTAATAAACCAGTAGTATAAGAAATGTTCAAGGGATTTAGGCAAACACTTAGTAAAAGCAGAGAATCAAACAACTATAAAGTTAGTACAAAGTATAAAATACAACAATAGGAAGATCATGTGTAATTACAACAATAAAGTAAGAGATACAAAGACACACATGCAGTATTAAAAATAATGATAAAAACATACATGTGGAGAGGGTGAGTAAAAATTGTCATATTAGAATGTGTTAAATGACTATCAGCTTAAAATAGACTTATAAACATAGCTTGGTATATATGAAGCATGTGGTAACCACATACTAAAAAACTAAGAGATACACAATAAATAAAAGAATCTAAATATAACACTGTAGAAAATCATCAACATTAGAGAATGAGAAAGTAACAGAGAGGAACTTCAAAAACAAACAGGAAACCATTAATGAAATGGCAATAACTGCATAGATATCAATAATACTTTAAATATATTAACCACTCCAAGCAATACATATAGACGGGCTGAATGGATTAAAGAAAAGAAGACTGGTCCGTATAAAGCCTACAGATCCACATCAGATCTAAAGACACAGAGAGTAAAAAAGTAAAGAAATGGAAAAAGGCATTTCTTGCAAATGGAAATTTAAAAAAAGCTGGTGTAGCAATACTTAGAGAAAATAGAATTTACAACGAGCTGTAATGAGACAAAGAGGGCATTTCATAATGATAAAGGAAGCAGTCCAACAAGATGGTATAACTGTTGTAAATATCTATGCATCCAACATAGGAGTACCTAAATATATAAAACAGATAGTGATGGACATAAACAGAGAAGTTATAGTAAGACAATAATATTAGGGGACCTTACCCACCCCACCGATATCAATGGATAGGTAATCCAGACAGCAAATTAACAAGGAAATCAGTGGCCTTAAATGAATGACACATTACATCAGATTTGTCTAATCTGGATTGGTATGTTCATGACATTACAACCCAGAACAGCAGAATATACATTTTTCTCAGATGTATAAGGAACATTTCTCAGGACAAACTACATGTTAGGCCACAAAACAAGTCTCAATAAATTGAATAAGGAAGTATTATCAATCATCTTCTCTGATAACAATAATACAAAACTAATAATAACAAGAAAGCTGAAAAACACAAATATGTAGAGGCTAACATGTTACTAAACAATGAATAGATTAACAATGAGATCAAGGAATATACCAAAAGATACCTTGAGACGAATGAAAATGAAAACACAATGACCAAAAATCTATGGAGCACTGGCAAAGCAGTTCTAAGATGGACATTTACAGCAATACAAGCCTACCACAAGAAACAAAAAAATGCCTCAAATAAATAACTACACCTGAAGGAACTAAACAAAAAAGAACAAACAAAGCCCAAAGTGAGCAGAAGGAAGAAAAAAAAAGGATAAGGGCCACAGTAAATGAAATAGAGTTCAATTAAAAAAAAAGAAAGAAACCATTAATGAAACCAAGACCTGGTTCTTTGAAAAAATAAAATTGATAAACACACAGATTCATCAACAAAGAAGAAAAAATAAAAAAGAGGTAGGGGCCAAGTAAATAAAATCAGGAATGAAAGAACTGACAACCTACACCACAGAAATACAAAGATTTAGAAAGAAATACTACAAACAGGTTTATTGCCACAAATTGGAAAACCTAGAAGACATCTGAGGGGAACCTCACCCCGCAGAGTTCTTCTGGTCACGGATGAAGTGAGTTGGCCTGGACACAATCTGTCTGGCGGGAGAGGGGGAGGCGATTCCCTTTGGGGAAAATGCCCTGGGCCCTTCTCCGAAATGACTTTTATTGGGATCGGTATGTGTAGGGGTATACAGCATATATGCATAGCTCATCAATCAATGTCCAAAGGTTATAGTTATAGAAAACAGATATTATCTATAGATAACAGTTGAAGAAAAACACAGAGGTCTGCCTCAGGTTAGGTTCTGTTAGAAATGCTCGTGCCAGATGGCCGTTAAGGCATGTTGCATGATATAAAGAGTTTAGTCCTTATGCTTTGAACGTAAACATCTGGTTTATATCAATAGGACTATACAAAGCAAAGCAAGCTTCAAAGGGTACAATGCACTCTTTGGGCTTGATTTCCCACAGGAACCCTCTGTGCTAGCACTGGGCCATGCCTGCCTCCTACATTCCCGGTTTTCTGGTCAAGTCTTACAGGACTCTCAAGGCCTAGCTTGCACAGGGCTACAGTCTCAGATACCACACAAGGCGGTCCCCAACATCTCCCCTTTTTTGTTATGGCGGATACGGTGGTAAGTCTGATGAAGCCTGATACTTGCTTTTCGTGTATACGATCTCTGGAAAACAATTTGTATATGTATCTCAAGGCACAAAAGACTACAACGATTAGGAGGCATCCCGTAGGTAGCCCCTATGACCCAGATACGCAGATTTAGTCCTTCAAACAAGGTCATTGGATTGAGCCATTGTAAGTTGTCATGCAGGGTCTGAAAGACCTTCTGTTCAGTGAGCCATTTAATGTCCTGGAGTTGTTGATATAGCTCAGGTTGGAGCTGATTAATTTGTCCCTTGAGATTAGTGGAAAAGGCCCCTCACAAGTGATGTTGGACCTCCTCCCATGAATGCTGACTGGAGTTACACTTCAGGGAGGGTAACACATAGCTTAGAGAAGCTAGGATCACAAGTGAGCTATTGACAAGTGACAAGAGCATCTGTTGTTCTTTCAGCCATATTACTGCAGACTACTGCCAAGAGGAGGGCGAGGATTTCTTGATCAATATGCGTTTGCTGTAACATATCATTCGTAGTGTTAGTGAGTAAAGTGTTTACTGTGTGGGCCGCCATAGCTGTGGCAGTAGTCGCAACCATAATAATGGCAGAGACAATGCATGCTATGAGAGTGCCAACAAAGCGTTTGACCTGTACTGTCGCTAGAGCTTGGTTGAGGACAGCAAGACCCCCAGGGTAGCATTGACTGGTAGCCAAAGCTCAGCCCGTCGTCGAACTTTCTCAGATTGAGTTGGGTGACATTACTATGAGTTAAGCAGCTAGCATAAAAAGATCTGTTGGATAGGGTTAAATTATATAAATGAGAGGCATTATCATAGGTAAGCTGAGGTGTCCCAGGCATGGCTAAGAGAAGGCAGGGGTGAGAAGTGTAACTGGCTGGCTATCATTGGCTAAAAACCCCGTAACAACTAAGCCCATTTTGTTGTTGATTTGTGTAAGTCAGGTTCCAGCATGTCTCCTGAAAGGGGAGCCAACCCCGCCATAAGTTTTTATGCCAGGGGTTGGTGTAACTTTCCCCTCATACTCTTAGTAGTGGGGCTCCTAGTCCAGTTCCTTTCCAGTCAGGCAGCTTGCAAATACTATTAAACCCTTCCTCAAAGTAGGTGTTATTACATCTAGCTCGAAGCCTGGGTCCCTAGTCCTCCCACCAGAGGAAGACCAGAGGTCTCCCCTTTCCTGAGAAGCATCTTGCTACAAGGCTCCCAGTCTTGGTGTGCCTTTTCCTTGGAACAGCTAGGGAGGATGGGACACTCTTGCTGATCTGTCTTCTCTATAGTCTGGTTTAGTGTAGACCCTGGGCTACAATAACTCGTAATCCCTCAATACCATGTAATCTTACGTTATACTGATATGCAGTGGTGCAAAAGCTCATGGGCAGGCATAGATTTCCAGAGATAGTAATGATGCAGGTGGGAAGGTGTTCTGACAGGTAAATACCTCCTTCTGGCACCCAATCCCAATGAATACTTTGCTCTAACGGTCCTCAAGTGGGGAGCCAGGTACCCCCAGTCAGTATCATTGGTAGAGAGAGGAGGCTCAGAATGCCACCAGGTATGCAGTTGAAAAACCGATGGATCAAGGATGTGTGCCCAATAAACTGTCTCAGAGGAGGCTAATCCTCCTCCACCTCGGCTAAGAAGTCAGAGAATGAGTATACTGCACACTGAATTGGAAGAGATGATGGCTAAAAAGGTGAGAGAGTGTGTCTAGGGAGTATCTTCTACCCCTGTCTGATTTAACATGTTGTCTGTCTCCTGATTCAATTTTTTGAGACTACCCCAAGTAACATCAGTAGGTGTAGGTCGCCTATCCCATTGGTGGGTCTGTAGCGATCCTATTGGCACCAGTTCTTCACTTCCAGCATCCTCATCATCTGTGCTGTTTGGATTGGGGGAGTCCAGTGGAACAGAGGTGGGTCACGGAGTGGGGTAGCCTTTTCTGCTATAGGGCTTCACCCTCTTTGCTGGCAGCCACAAGGGTCCTTCTGAAGTAGAGACACAAGCACACCCTCTTCCCCATGTCAACATATTTACCGGTCCCTCCCATTTCCCTTCTCCCAAGGGATCTCTGTACAACACTAAGGGATGGGGCCCCTCATTATCTACCTTTTGTCGATTGAAATGTTTCTCAGTTGGTGTGTTAAGAGAATTATCACAATTAAGAAAATTGTAGGTATACATGGCCAGCCTTATCACATTTCTGGGAGAGGTTTCCTGGCTCCCCCTTTTTTGTTTGTTAAGGAGAGTTTTAAAGGTATGATGGGCATGTTCAGTAATTGCTTGGCTTGTGGGATTATAAAGGATGCATGCCTGTTTTGTGTTGAATTCCCCATCTTTGTCAAAAATCTCGAGTGGATCGGGCTGTATACTTTGGTCCATTGTCAGTTTTAACTTGTTGTGGATGGCCCAGATGGCTAAAAGCCTCAAGCCAGTGGGCCTGGATGTTTTTAGCTGATTGTAATGCTCTGGAGAAAGTATCAACAGAAACATGAATAAATTTAAACTTCCCAAAAGGTGGGTAATGGGTGATATCAGTTTGCCAGATTATTTGTGTTTTGTGTTTTAAACCTCTGGGATTAATTCCAGTGGAGGGCAGTGCCTTACCCAAGGCCTGGCAATCTGGACATTCTTTAACAATTTGTTTGGCCTGAGAACGTGGGAGTTTGAATTCTTTATGAAGTGTGTGACTATTTTGATGAAAAAACTGATGGGAGGCAACAGCCTTTTAAAAGGTATCTATATACTGTGCTCACTATAGTGTCAGCTTGGGCATTGCCGTCAGACATAGGACCAGGGAGTCCTGTATGAGAATACACACGAGTAACAAACAGAGTATGTTCCCTTTTATCTAACAAAGTTTGCAAAGTTAAAAATGAACTGAGCAGGGGAGGGTCAATGGAGCCCTTAAGGAGAGCCTGGTCTATGTGAAGGAGAGTATATACAGTGTAACCAGAATCACAAGCTAGATTCAGGGGCTCCTGAGGCTACTGTTGGCGATCCGTAATGGCTCCTGAGAGCTCGACCCGTTGAGTGGAACCATGACCATAAGAAATACAGTGTTTCCACTCATTTTCTTGCCTGGTGATGATGACTTTTCCTGTTTTTCCTCAGCCGTCAATAAAAGCAGTCTTCGCTTTGAGAATAGGGGTCTTACTAATTTTTTCTATATAACGAACATTAAGAACTGGGATGTTTTTGTAATAATTTATCAGAGAGCAGGCTAATTTCTATTTTGCCAACAAAGTCTGTGATAGCACATTGAAATTCTAGAGACTGACTGGATAATTGTTGTAAATAGATTTGGGTAAGCGGGACATGAATGATGGCTGGATCATGACCAAAATGTTGAGTTCTCTCACATCCTTTAATAATAGGATGGCATAGAGCTATAATATAAGTGGCAATAATACATTGAGGTTGATGAGAGAGGAATAGCCATTCTATCATGCCTAACTGAGGTAATAGTTGACCAGTTAATCCTATGGAGGTACGTAAAGTGGGAAAGCAGAATAGCCTGATGGGAAATTGGTGGTCAACTCCTGTGAGCTGTCTTTTATTGATGTGTTGATTGACAAGATCTAGTTCTTGGAGAGCCTGGGGGGATAAAGTTCTAGGGGAATTTAGATCAGAGTCTCCTTTTAAGGTATTGAATAAATGAGTAAGCTGATGAGTGGTAATTCCTAGACTAGGTCGAATCCAGTTAATAACACCCAGTAGTTGTTGGAGGTTATTAAGGATTGGGGGTTCTGGTGGATTGATTTGGAATGTTTGAGGTTGAACTGTCCAGTAAAAAAGAATATGCCCCAGGTATTGCCAAGACTCAGGTTTTTTGGACCTTTCCAGGGGTGATAATTAGGCTTGCATGAGATATAGCTTCTTTTAGGTAAACATAGGTCTTGGCCAGTATCTCAGAAAGTGGAGCAGCAATTAGAATATTGTCCATATAACAATATACTATAGAATTAGAGAACCTTTCCTGGACAGACCGTAAGGTTTGGTGGACGAAATGTTGACAGGTAGTTGGGCTATTTAACATGCCTTGAGGCAGAACCTTCCAGTAGAATCTCTGTAATGGTTGAAAGTTGTCAAGAACTGGGACTGAGACAGCAAATCATTCTCTGTCCTTTTCAGCCAAAGAGTTGTAAAAATGCAGTCTTTTAAGTCAGTGACTAGAGGGCCCAATTCTTAGGGAGGCAAGCTGGATTTGGAACTCCAGGTTGGAGAACGCGCAGTGGTTGAAGTGTCTCATTGATTTTTCTAAGATCATATATAAGCCTCCATTTCCCTGATATTTTAGGAACTACAAAATTCAGAGTATTCCACGTACTCTTAAGATGGCTCGATATGTCCTGCTTCTAATTGTTGTGCTAATTCATGGGTTTTCTCTAACCTCTCCCCTTTCAGTGGCCAATGATCGACCCACACACAGGCGTGTCTGAAAGCCGTGTGAGGGGTAGAAGAGATATTTGAACAGTGGCCACTAGTAAAGAGGCGAGAGGGTGATTTTCATTCCCCGCTAAGTAAGAAGGTCTCTTCCCCAAATATTAAGTGGGGCTGGAAGGACATAGGGCTGAACTCACCCTACATATCCATCAGGACCATAGCACCTGTGTGGCTGAGAAATGCCTCCTGTGCCAGTTATGGATATGTTAGCCTCTGGTAGTGGCCAATCTGGAGGCCAAAATTGGCTAGAAATTACAGAGACAATCTGCTCCCATATCTAGCAGGCCATGGAAGGTTCTGTCTTTGATTGTTACTTCTAAAAGAGGTTTATTTAATTTGATGGAGGTGGTCCAAAAAACAGATTGGTTATCAGTACTACCGAAGCCTCTTTCCCCTTTCTTACTATTTTGAGTTATTTGACACTGTATAGGGAAGAAGAATAAGTTGGGCTATACGAGTTTGGGCAGGAACAACATGATATCCAAAGGTTTTGATCGTAATTTTGATTTCTCCCTGATAACCAGAATCAATTACTCCGGGCTAGACTAAAATCCACTAAAATCTATTGGTAATGCTAGATTTTTCTGAATCAAAACAACAGTGCCCTCAGGTAGTGGTCCCCATACCCCTGTAGAAACTGTGAGGATTTTATCCTTTTAAGATGAGTTCCTGGGTAGTGACCAAATCCAATTCCGTGCTTCCTCTTGTGGCAGTGCAGAGATTGGTGACTCGGCATGTTCCTGAGCCCAGAACAATTGGTTACTGCTGTCTGGAAAACTCCTGTTGGAATTTGAGGCACTGGAGTTCACACCCCTCTCTACCTGCCCATTTCCCTGAGGTGGAAGTGGTTTGCCATTTTTATCATATTTGGATCTGCATTGATTGGCCCAATGTTTGCCTTTGTCACATCATGGGCATTCTTTACTAGGTGGGGTTTTTGGGTTATTCTGTTGTTTGTTTCAGCATTCCCAATGGGTGTGTCCTGGTCTGCCACAATTAACGCATTTAATTTCCCCCTTTATGGCAGCCACTAGCAACGTGGCTTGATGTTGTTCTGTGCCAATGTTTTGGCAAGCCTTGATAAATTGACTAGTATCAATGGTGGTTAGTCTGAGAGGATTGAGTACAGCCTTACAATCATTATTTGCATTTTCGTAAGCCAATTACAATGAAAGGGTCTCAACTGCTTTCAGACTCTCAACCTGTTTTTGTATTGCTTCTTGTAGTCTATCAAAAAAATCTAAATGAGCCTCTGTGGCTCCTTGCCAAATATTAATGAAGGAGCCTGGCCCTCAGGCTTTAGCTTCCGGAATTATCTTCAGGGCATGGAGAGCAGCCTGGGAGCATTGGGAGAAAGCTTGAGGGTCTGTTTCCTCTTGCTCTTCAGTGGATTCATATCGATCAGTTCCAAGAAGCATGTTAAGCCGGACTGGATTTCAGCTTCTGCTATTCTCATCTGCTTGGCAGCACCAATGATCAGTATATTCAGAATGCCATACAGTATACTGGGCAGGTGTAAGGACAGTCCTAGTAGCTAAGGCAATCCAATCACAAGGGGCCATCTGATATCCATCAGTGACAGCTGACAGGAGCCCCATAGTGTAAGGTAACTGAAGCCTGTTGTCTTTAATACTCTTTTTTAAGTCTTTGTATGATTTCAAAAGGCAAAGGTTCGTACGTTTGCTGCCTGCACTGTTTAATGACAACAGGAAAAGCTTACAGAGCTTTCCATTCTCCAGCTTTCACAGCCTCTGAGACATTGTTGCATGGTGGTAGTAGTCTGGCTAAAGGCTAGAGGTGAATCTAATAGAGGAGAGGGAAGAAATAGATCCTCCAGCGAGTTACTCCATAGTGGGGCCGAAGTAGGGCTGGAAAGGAAGCCGTCCCCCTCCATTTGCAGCAGCGGGTTTTTATTATTAGCTTCGGCAGCCATGCCCGCCACCGTCTTATAGGTGCCTTCTTTTAGGTGTAAGCTTTCCTGATTATGAGGGTTTCTAGTATGAATAGGGGCAAGAGCCATTCTAACTAGGCTCCAGGTAATAAATTATGATGTTCTATAAGGGTCCCATTTTCCTGATGCCATTTTAGTTTCTGCCCTACTTTTTCCCATACTTCTAAATCTAAAGAGCCTTTATCTTGGAACTACAGAGAGTAGCTCTTTACTGTCTATAATGAGTTAATTAAATTCAGTTCTTTAACCTGACATCTCTCAGCCTTAAGAAGCTGCTGAAGCAGTCGAAAATATATCTCCTGCTCCTCAGAAAGCCCCAAGCCCATTTTTGTGTCTGGGGTATTTTTACTTTCAGTTTTGTCTCCCTTCACCTTGACTCTGCCTGTCTCATTCTATAAGCTTCTTTTGGCTAATTGCTGGGGAGTGAGAGAAATGTCATGGATTGAAGTGTGCCATTTATGAGGAGGCCTCTCAAGGGTGTCACTCCTTGGTCATCCCTGCCTCTCTTACGTGTCTTGGTTTCTTTCCCTGAAAGAAAGGCAGCCCTGAAAGAAATTCCCCTTTCCCTTTTCATCTAAGACACACCGGTGGCATAACCAAAAGACTGGTACCTCTGTCCCTTACCGATGAAGGTGCCAAATCCCATCTGTCTAGGTGTGCTTTCTGCAAATGAGGGCTCCTAGCCTCTCAACCAATGCAGGTCCCCAGTTGAGGGTCCCTGTTGGGGCACCAGTTGAGGGGAACTGTGTCCTGTGGAGTTCTCCCGGTTGTGGATGAAATGAGTTGGCCCAGATACAGTCTGTCTGGCAGAAAAGGGCTGGTGATTCCCTCCAGTGGAGAATGCCCCAGCCCTTCCCTGAAACGGTTTTTATTGGGATCAGTATGTGTAGGGATATACAGCATACACGCATAGCGCATCAAATCAATGTGCAAAGGCTGTAGTTATAGAAAACAGATATTATCTATAGATAACAATTGAAGAAACACAGAGATCTGCCTCAGGTTAGGGTCTGTTAGACATACTGACACCAGATGGTTGTTAAGGTGTGTTTCATGAGATAAGGAGTTCAAATCCTGGCATTCAGTGTTGGTTCGTATCTGTAAATCATTTAAGATTACATATTACATACACAAAATGAAGGATAAAAACCATGTGATTATGTCAGTAGATGCAGAAAAATCTTTTGACAAAATTCAACATTCATTTATGATAAAAACTCAGTAAGGTCATGATACAGGGAACATACCTCAACGTAAAGATCATACATTACAAATCTACTGATAACATCATACTCAATGAAGAAAAACAAAGTTTTTTCTTTAATAAGAACAAAACTAGAATATCCACTTTCACCACTTTTATTTAACAGTGTATGGAAACCGCTAGCTGCAGCACGCACAATAAAGAGAACTAAAAGGCATCCAGTTTGGAAAAGAATAAAGACAGCTGTTATTATTTGCAGATGTAAAAGAGCTATACTCAGAAAACCCTAGGAAACTGAGGAAACAAATCGAAGAAGATACAAATAAAAGTATAACATGCGCTCTTAGATAGGAAGAATTAACATCACCAAAATGCTCATACTTCTCAAAGCAATCTGTAGATGCAATTGAAATCATATCAAAATAGCAATGTCATTTTTCACAAAGCTAGAACAAATAATCTCAAAATTTATATGGAACCAAAGACCTTGAGTAGAGGTCTCTAGAAAGAAGAACACAATTGAAGATATCATACTACCTGGTATCAAACTACACTACTGAGCTGTAGTAATCAAAACAGCATGGTATTGGCATAAAAAGCAGACAGATAAATGGATCGGAAGAGAGTACAGAAATTAACTCATGCCTATTCAATAAAAGGTATCAGGAAAACTGGAAAGATAATGTGCAAAAGAATGAATTGGATCACTCTCTTAGACCATATAAAAAATAAACTCAAAACAGATTAAAGGCCTAAATGTAAGATCCCAAACCATAAAACTTAGAAGAAAACATAGGTAGTAAACTCTTTGCTATCACTCTTAGTAATAGGATTTTGGATATGTCTCCTCAGGCAAGAGAACCAAAAGGAAAAATAAGCAAATGGGACTACATGAAGCTAAAAAGTTTTTGCACAGCAAAGGGAACAATCAACAAAACAAAACAGTTTACTGAATGGGAGAAAATATCCACCAATGATATATGCTATAAAGGGTTAATTTCCAAATATATAGGAAAATAATACAACTTAACACCAAAAAAAAAAAAAAAAAAAAAACTCTAAACATTTAGATTAAAAATATTCAGGTACAGAGGACCTGAATAAACACTTTTCCAGAGAGGATATACACATGGCTAATATCTGTTGATTACAGTAACATCTATTGATATGAAAAGTTGCTCAGCATCACTGATCATCAGGGACATGCAAATTAAAACTATAGTGAGATACCACCTGATGTTCTTCAAATGGCTGTCATTAGTAACAAACAGCAAATTTTGGAGAGTCTGGAAAAAAAGGAATCCTAATGTACTGTTAACCACTGTGGAAAGCACTGTGTTCCTCAAAAAATTAAATACAGAACTACTGTGTTACTCAGCAGTTTCACTTCTGGGTATCTATCTGCAGAAATCCAAAACAATAATTTGAAAAGATAAGCACTCCTATATTCATTACAGCATTATATACAGTAGCCAAGATATTGATGAAAGCTAAGTGTCCATCAGTAGACGAATGGATAGAGAAGTTGTAAACGTATATACAGTGGAATATTACTTAGCCATAAAGAGAATGAAATCTTGCCATTTGCAGCATGGTAGATCTAGAGGGTATTATGCTAAGTGAAATAAGGCAAACAGAGAAAGGCAAATACCGTATGTGGAATCTAAGAAACAAACAAACAAAACAAACAGTTCCATGGATTTGGACGACAAATAATGGTTGCCAAATGAGAGAGAGATGTGTGTGATGGCTGAAAAAGATGAAGAGGTTAGCTCTGGCTGGTGTAGCTCAGTGGATTGAGCTCGGACTGCGAACCAAAGGGTCTCCCGTTCAATTCCCAGTCAAGGTACATGCCTGGGTTGCAGGCCAGGTCCCCAGTGGGGGCCACGTGAGAGGCAACCACACATTGATGTTTCTCTCCCTCTCTTTCTCCCTCCCTTCTCTTCTGTCTAAAAATAAATAAATAAAATCTTAAGAAAAAAAAGATGAAGGGATTAAGAAGTACAAATTGACAGTTATAAATATTGTCATGGAAATATTAAATACAGCATAGGCTATATAACCAATATCATTGTAATAACTATATGGTATAAGATAGCTATTGTACTAGACTTATCAGGGTGATCATTTTATGAGTTATATAAATACATCTATTCACTTTGTTAGTACACCTAAAACTGATAATGCTGTATGTCAACTGTCATTGACAAAAAAAAAAATTTTTAAAGGAAACACTGTAAACAATCTATCGGACTGATTTACTCTAATGTAAAGACTATTGCTATTTCCTGTTGTCCACCTGATGTCCTCAGAAAGAATTCATCATCATTTTTTTCATTAGGTTTGACAGCGTAGGTTTTGGAGAAAGTCAAAGTGAGGATGAACTGTTTGAAAATGACTTAGAGACAGATCCACCCAACTGGCAACAGCTCGTTAGCCGAGAAGTATTATTGGGACTAAAGCCTTGTGAAATCAAAAGACAGGAAGTAATTAATGGTGAGTTTAATTAGTTTTTTTTGTTGTTGTTTACATATAGTGAGTTTTATTAGAACAGAAAATACCCTAAGGCTTGGTGTTCGCCTCACAGTTTCTGCTTGCCTTTTGTTTTAAACAAAGATAAAAGTAAGCTATATATGTGATCCTTGAACTTTAAAACTTGCAAAATCATTAAGACAACATTGCCCTATCGCTTTACTTTCAGGCTAAGTTAATTTATGTATAGATTATAAATGAGGATGCTAAGGCTCAGGTAATTGAACACACAAAGATCATAGCTGATAAGTGATAGGCAGAAAACTAGGATCCAGGTCTTGCTTTATCCTAACGCAATGCTCTTTATCCAAGCATTTTATGTAACAGAAATGTGACATGAATGCTATACCCTCTACTTTCTTTAGAATATGATTTGAATAAATATTCTCTTGTCCCTGATAACTTTTAAGACATAGTGGAATTATATAAGTCTGGCCCCAGAAATGAGGGCTTATAGGCAAATTAGATAAACAAAAGTACTGTTACTTATGAGGACGGCTCAATTTAAAGGCTATATGATGTTTGGGCTTACAGTTTTCTAATGTTATAGTTGTGATTGGTGGGTGTTATTGAAAAAAGACAGATGAGTTTGGGAGTACACTGTTAAATTTGAAGTACAAGTTTTGGAGTACACTTAACATTTAATTACCAAACAGTTATGAATGCTGTTCTTTATTTGCCAGTATTAAATTCTTACAGCTAATATGTAGGAGGGTTCTATGGAATCAAGAAAATGACTTCAAAGATACCACAAAGTTTCTAAACTATAAGTAAATTTTATATGACTTATTTGCTGGTTTCAGCTAAAGGCTATAGGAATATAGTCAGTAATATTGTAATAACTATGTATGGTGTAAGTTAAGTGGTAGAGTGTTCATGGAATTATTTTAAGTAAGGCAACATTTATTTTACCTTTTTTTTCTCTTTAGAATTGTTTTATACTGAAAGAGCTCATGTTCGAACACTAAAGGTTCTTGATCAAGTGTTCTATCAGCGAGTGTCCAGAGAAGGAATTCTGTCACCTTCAGAACTACGGAAAATTTTTTCAAACTTAGAAGATATTCTTCAGCTTCACAGTAAGAGAAATTGACCCTGGTCTTTGTCCCTAACATTTCCAATAGATAAAAGATTGTGAGTGTATAAAGGCACCATAACAGTAAAATCTTATAAGTGTATCCATGTTAGTTTTTCTGAAATTATATATGCGAGTACAACATCTTTGACTATTCCCCCCACCACATACCAGCCTTTTCTATAACAAGGGGTTAACAGAGGGCTCAGTATCTAATGTCAGTGTTTAAGATGAAAAACATGAGTAGTCAAAATTACCCTTGAAAATTTCCTGTCAATTAGTGTATATGTTTTTAAAAATAAATGTCCCATATAATATATATATACATGAATTTCAAAAATAGTAATATATAGTATATAACCCCTTGATGGTATCATTTTTAGGAATTTTATTTCTTTATTTTTTGCTTGGAACTCTTGAGTAAATATCAAAAAATTCTTTCTTTCTGGCTTCCCTTGGTTGAACTCACCTCAGACTTTCTAGTCAGTACTATCAGTTCCTCTCTTTATAAATCGCTGTTTCTCTGTGACCCTTAATTTTTCATTTTTCTTTTTTCAGGGATGCCCTTATTACCTCTCAATACCTGCCCACCAGGTATTCTTTGGAGGTGATTTTAGGTTTCACTGACATGCATTGACAAGTTCAGGCTTGATTATATCCACCTGTGAATATACACATTTTGAGAGAAAGAGTAGGCGGAATCACCTGCACTATTTAAATATAAGTTCTTTATAAGCACATTTATAGATGGAGTCATGAAGTTAAATGAATATTTGATTTGCCTATCCTGTATGTAATTTGCTAGTTTCACATTGTTTTATGCTTTGCCACCTATTTTCAGATAGAGCTCATAAATATCTATGAGTAGGAACCCAAAAAAACCTGGAATTTATTTATAAAAAAATGTGTATTTATTCTTACATGCTTAAACTTCAGTCACCTTCAGAGTACTCTCCATTTGATACAGTACACCTATTGAGACATTTTTTCCACTGCTCAAAACAGTTTTTGAACTCATGGATTTTGTTGCCATTTAGTGCTTCTACCATTTTTTGTTTCAACTCTTCCACATCAGCAAAACGTTTCCCTTTGAGAACTTCCTTCATCAGGGGAAACAAAATGTTGCTCAGGGTGAGATTGGGTAAATACAGAGGGTGGGGAATAGGGTCGTGCTGTTTTTGGTCAAAAACTGCTGAACACTCAGCTCAGTGTGGGCACATGTGCTCCTAAATCATCCATCATGAAATAAGCAAGTGCATTAAAAGAGTCTTCAAAAAAAATTTACTGAGGCCAAACATGGCCTCTCACAATAACGCCGGCTAGTACACTGATACAGGTGGGTTCCTAGAACACTCACCTAGAAGGAGAAGCCTGTACTACAAGGGGCCCACCCTCCAGAAGATAATTCTGTTTTTTGGGGGGATCACTCCCTTGTGGATGTATAAGAATTATGTCCAAACTTCTTTTAAGGAGATTTAAATTCTTGGTACTACTAGTAACTCAGCCTGAAATGAGTATATGCTTTAATTTGTTTCCATTTTATTTTTCCCCTTTAGTTGGGTTGAATGAGCAAATGAAAGCTGTTCGAAAGAGGAATGAGACCTCTGTTATTGATCAAATTGGGGAAGATTTGCTGACCTGGGTAAGGAAATTAGCCATTTTATTTTAACATTTTTATAGCTATTTGAAGGTCGATTCAAGGTTAAGTAATTAGCCTTTCCAAATATGTAAACTCATCCATTTTTCAAAGTTACTGTAAAGATGAAGAGTCCAGAGTATGTGCTTTTAGTTAATGTCTTCTATTAAGTGCTCAGTCAAACTAAGTGCTCTTTTTATTTTTAATCAAATTAAAGATACTAATTCTTTGTGTTTTAAAGAATGTAGAGTAAAATGAATTTTCATAAAAATAATTTAACTGTATAGAATTTTAGCTATCTTCTGCTGTCCAAATCTCAGAATTATACTGCACATTAAAAATTATAGAACTAGAATTTACCATCACAAAAGTATAAAAGTGAAAATGACTTAATCTTATTTATAGTATAATAAAAGACTTCAGAGACCATATCAAGTTGTGTTTATTTTTTTCTGACTCTTTGTCAGTATATACCCCACAATATATATATTTACCAGTAGGTGCCAAACACTGTGCCGAGAATACAGAGGCAATCAAAACAGACATGGCTCCTACCCTAGTGGAGCTCACAATTAATAGGGCACCTGTTGTTAGTTATTTCAAGTTTGATGAGTGTTACAAGAAGGGGAAGAATACAGGTTGTTACAGGAATATATGGAAGTAAGGCCTAAAGTTGAACATAGAGAAAGTCTTCCTATGGGAAAAGGAGTTTGATTCAAAAATTTAAGTTACTATACTTAAGGCCATAGATAATTGTAAAGTGTATCATGTAGTCTGCAAAAATTTATCACAGGTTGAAAAGGCACTGTTTGATATATCCATAGACATTTACTTCAATATGTAGCATGCATGAGATTATGGGAATTCTACAATGATAAATTTTTCAAAGACTAAAAAATACTACCAGTTCACTAAAATCTTTATCTTACTACTTTCATGGATGGTGAAATCATGGCATAGAATCTACTAATCCAGTAGTTGATCTCTTCTTAGTTACTTGATTCATAGAACAGGATTAGGCAATCACAATCCAGTCCTATTTTGCATTTACTGAACTTTCCAAAGCAATTTCTCCCTTGGCCCACTCTAGGATCATTGTTTTTAAGGAGATTTACTTCCCTGAAAAGTTCAGTTTATTCTGTGGCTACTCTGTAATAATAGTCTGATTCATTTTGTTTCTTGGTGTCATTGTAGCAGTGAAAGTTATGACTGAGTTCTCTTGGCTTGGCAGCAGACCACTTAACTTGAAACAAAAAATTTGTAGGACAACATAGTATAGCATCAATTCATGTGAAGTGTGGATTAAAAAATTAAAAAAGTCATATGGATGTAAGATAATCAGTCTTGACTCCAAGGAGTTTAATTTGCACCTCATATAAAATAGTGTTTAAACCAAGTCTCCAGTGAGATTCATTAATGTGGAACAGAAGTGCAGTTGATCCTCTTACCAGAGTCCATTAGACTCCATATATGCATCTACATGTTAAAACAAAATAGACAAACCTGTTAATAGAGTGGGACAAAAAATTTATTTTAGTACATGTAACATGAAATGTATTCTTTTTTAATATTATTTTTCGATTATAATTTCAGTATTATTTTGTATTAGTTTCAGGTATACAGCAGAGTGGTTAGACAAACTTAGACTTCACAAAGTGTTGCCCTGATATTTCCAGTATGCACCTGGCACCACACATAGTTATAACAATTTTTGACAATATATTCCCTATGATGTACTTTACATCCCCATGACATTTTATCACCAACAATTTGTACTTCTTAATCATTTCACCTTTTTCACCCAGTACCCTAAACCCCTTCTCATCTGGCGACTGTCATTCTGTTCTCTGTATCTATGAGTATATTTCTGTTTTTTTGTGTTTATTTTGCTCTTTAGATTCCATGTATAAGTGAAATTATATAGTAACTGTTTCACTTAGTATAATACCTTCTAGGTTCATCCTTGTTGTGGCAAATGTTAAGATTTACTTATTTTTTATGGGCAAGTAATACTCCATTGTGTATATGTACCACATTTTTTATCCACTTGTCTGTTGATGTGCACTTGGATTGCTTCCTTATCGTGGCTGTTATATTATGAATAATGCCACAGTGAACATAGAGATGCATATATTGTTTCAAATTAGTGTTTTGAATTTCTTCAGATATATACTCAGGAGTGGCATTGCTAAGTCATAACGCAGTTCCATTTTTTCTTTTTATTTATTTATTTATTTTTAAATATATTTTTTCAGTTAAATCTTTTTTAACTGTATTTTTTCCCGTTGCCATTTAGTCCCCTGTACTCCCTACCCCCAGCAATCACCACACTGTTATTCATGTCCATGAATCCTTTCTCCTTTTTGTTCAGCCCCTCCACCCACTAACCTCCCCTCCCCACCTTAGCTGTCATTCTGCTCTCTATGAGTCTGTCTCTGTTTTCCTTGTTAGTATAGTTTGTTCATTAGATTCCACATACAGTAAAATCATACGGTATTTGTCTTTAACTGATTGGCTTATTTCATTTAGCATAATCTTCTCCAAGTCCATGCTGTCACAAAGAGTAAAATTTTCTTTTTTATGGCCTAGTGATATTCCATTGTATAAATGTCTCATAGTTGTTTTAGCCACACATCTTTTGATGGACACTTGGGCTGTTTCCATATGTTGGTGACTGTAAATAATGCTGCAAGGAACATTGGGGTGCTTATGTTCTTTCAAATTAGTGTTTCGGGTTCCTACAGATACATTCTCAGAAGTGGGATAGCTAGGTCAAAAGGCAGAGCCATGTTTGATTTTTTGAGTTATCTCCACACTGCTTTCCACAGTGGCTGCACCAATCTGCATTCCCACCAACAGTGCAAAAGGGTTCCCATTTCTCCACATCCTCACCAGCACTTGTTGTTTGTTGATTTATTGATGATAGCCATTCCAACAGGTGTAAAGTGATACCTAATTGTGGTTTTGATTTGGCATTTCCGTGATGGTGAGCATCTTTTCATATGTCTATTGGGCATCTTGTTGGGTTCTTTTTTTTCTTTTTGGCGTTGAGTTGTCCATGTTTTTTGTAAATTTTGGTTGTTAACCCCTTATCAGCAGTATCATTCACAATATGTTCTCCCATTCAGTGGGTTGTCGTTTTCATTTTGCTGATGGCGTCAATTGGTGTGCAAAATTTTTAGTTTGATGTAGTCCCATTTGTTTATTCCTTCTTTAATTCTTTTGCCCAAGCAGATATGTCAGCAAAATATTGCTAAAAGAAAAGTCAGAGATTTCACTGCTTATATTTTCTTACTGAGTTTTATGGTTTGGGGTCTTACATTTAAGTCTTTAATCCATTTTGAATTCTTGTAAGAAGGTGATCTAGTTTCATTTTTTGCATGTATCTGTCCAGTTTTCCCAAAACCCTTTATTGAATAGACTATCTTTACCCCATTGTATGTTTCTGCCCTCTTTGTCAAATATTAATTGACCATATAAGTGTTGGTTTATTTCTGGGCTCCCTGTTCTGTTCTGTTGATATATGTGTCTGTTTTTATGCTAGTACCATACTGCTTTTGTTATGATAACATAAAAGTATGGTTTAATATCATGTAGCATGAGACCTCCAACATTGATCTTCTTTCTCAGGATAGCTGTGGCTATTCTGGGTCTCTTGTAGTTCCATATAAATTTTTGGAATATTTGTCCTAGTTCTGTGAAATATGCCATTGATATCTTGATAGGAATTATGTTGACTTCATAGATTACTTTGGGTATTATAGACATTTTAATGATGTTAATTCTTCTTATTTATGAACATGGTATAGCTTCTACTTTATTTGTATGCTTCTTCAGTTTCTTTGTTGCCTTATAATTTTCTGAGTACAGGTCTTTTACATCCTTGGTTAAATTTATTCCTAGGTATTTTATTTTTTTGAGGCAATTGTAAATGGGATTATTTTCTTAGTATCCCTTTCTGATCAGTATTGGTACATATTTATTGATAGTTCAATAAAAAGTACAACCAATTTCTGAATATTTATTTTATACCCTGTTTCTTTCCTGAATTTGTTTATCAGTTCTAGTATTTTTTTTTGTGTGTGGAATATTTAGGGTCCTCTATATACAGAATCATGACATCAAAACTGCATATAATTACAGTTTTACTTCTTTCTTTTCATTGTGAATGCTTTTCTGTTCTTATTGTCTGATTGCTGTGTCTAAGACTTCCACTACTATGTTGTATAACTGTGTTGAAATTCAACACTTTTAGTTTTTCCCTGTTGAGTATGATGTTAGCTGTGAATTTGTCATAAATGGCCTTTATTATGTTGCCTTTTCCCTCTGTTTTCACTTTTCTTAGAGTTCTTAATCATAAATTAGTCTGGATTTTGTCTAATTCTTTTCCTATATCAATATGATCATATGATTTTTATCCCTTATTTCATGTGGTATATCACATTAATTGATTTGTGAATATTCTGTCAACCTTGCATCCATTCCATTTGATCTTGGTGTGTGATCTTTTTTGTTTGTTTAATTTTTGTATATGATCTTTTTAATATGTTGCTGGAATCAGTTTGCTCATTTTTTTTTGAGGATTTTTGCATCAGTGTTTATCAGGGATGTTGGTTTATAATTTTCGTTCTTTGTGGTATCTTTATCTGATTTTGGATTTAGTATAATGCTGACCTCATAAAATGAGCTTCGGAGTCTTTTGTCCTCTTGAAATTTTGGAATAGTTTGAGAAGTGTAGGTTAGTTCTTCTATGATTGTTTGGTAAAGTTCACCTGTGAAGCCATTTGGTTCAAGACTTTTTTGTGTGTATTGGCAGTTTCTCTTTTTCACTGCTTAAATTTTGTGGTTGTATCACCCTGTTCAGATTTTCTGTTTCTTGATTAGTTTTGGGAGATTGTATATTCCTAGGAATTTATTTATTTCTTTCAGATTGTTTATTTTATTGGCATATAGTTGTTCATAATATTTTCTTATCATTCTTTACATTTCTGTGATATTGGTTATTCTCTTTCTTTCTTTTCTTTCAAATATGAATCCATTTGTACAAAGTTAAAAAATATGCAAAATCAAACAATATTGTAAGGGATGCAGATACTAGGGGTAAAACCATAAAGAAAACCAAGGAAACAACAGTCACAAAAATTAGGAGGATGGTTACCTCCTGGGGAGTGAATAAGGTTGTGGTGGAGAATGGATACTTGGGGGGTCTTCTGGGATCCTGGGAGGCAATGTTTTGTATTTTGACTGGGTCGTATGTATATGGATATTTGTCATTATTCTTCACAACTCTCCCCCCTCCACAGCATATTGAGCCTTATTAAAGAAGAGCATTTTACTATTGAGTATGATGTTGGATTTTCAAAAATACATTACTGAGTATCCACTAATGTAGGAAAATAATTATTTTACTCCAGTTAAGGATGAACCCACTACTTTTCTTACATTTAGCATTCATTTCTGATTTAATGTATTTGGGTCCTCTCTTTTTTGTCTTGATGTGTCTTCTTAAAGGCTTATCAGTGTTCTTTGTCTTTTCAGACAACCATCTCTTGATTTCACTGATTTTTTAAATAGTTTTTTAGATTCTATTTTGTTTATTTCTCTCTGATCTTTACTATTTCTTCTATTCATTTTGGGCTTTTTTTTGTTGTTGTTCTTTTTCTTTGTTGCTGAAGGTATAAGGATAGATTGTTAATTTGAGATCTTCATTGTTTTTGTGGTAGCCTGTATTGCCAAGAATTTTCCTTATAGGACTGCTTTGTCTGTGTCACATAGATTTTTCATGGTGGTTTGTCTTGTTGTATCTTTTGATCCCTACCTTGAACTCATTGTTTAGTAACATATTAGTTAACCTCCATGTATTGGTGTTTTGCAGTTTTGGTTTTTTTTTTATTGATTTCTAGTTTCATACCATTGTGGTCGGAGAAAATGCTTCATATGATTTCAGTCTCCTTAAATTTATTGAGACTTGTTTTGTGTCCTAACATGTATATTCTAGATCATAGGTAGCAAACACAAGGCACGAGGGCCAAATCCGTCTGTCCACCTTGTTTTATCCAGCCTAGCACTTTGTTTCTATCCAGCAGCAGTGTTGAGCTCCTTGCCCCTAGTTAAGGAGTAGTTATATTTGTACTTTGAAGGCAACTGCAAGGCTGATGTGGCCCCTGGTAAAGATGAGTTTGACACCCCTGTTCTAGATAATGTTCATGTGCACTTGAAAAGAAGGCATATTCTGTTGCTTTTCAGTGAAATGCTCTGAGAATAGCAGTTAAATCCATTTGGTCTAGTGTGTCTTTTAAGACCTCTATTTACTTGTTGATTTTCTGTCTGGATAGATAGGATGTTAAAATTTGCTGCTATGCACTATTACTATTGATCTCTACTTTATGTCTATCAATATTTCTTTTAGATATTTGGGTGTTACTATTTTCAGAACATAAATATTTACAGTGTGTGTGGGGCCTACGCCTGCAGGGCCCTCCCGGCCACCATGGGTGAGAATAAGTCTACCAAGACATGATCTGCTTGGGAAGGAAAGGTGGCCGATCTCTCGGAGGAGAAAGGCCAGGAGCCTTTTCCTCAGAGGGCTTTTATTGGGTTTAATTTGCACAGGAATACAGGTAAAGTTCATCAATCATTGTCAGGCAGTGAGGATCAAACAATAAATAACATACAAAGAACTGTGAGGGCTTATACTGCTTCAGGGTCAGTTAGCCAAAGGGCTATACTACTTTAGGAAACAAACTCATTTCATGCTTGGACCCTTATCAGAAAATTGAGGACATTCTTAGCAAAGCAGGTTTCACAGGATTTTTTGTATTCTTTCTTAGGCCTGATCACCCCGGGGAACCCGTCCTTTCCAGCACAGGACTGTACCACCCTCTGTCATTGTTTCAGGCTTAAGTCATGCAGGGGAAGTAAGGCATCCAAGAGATTAGGAGACTTCTTGCAGACAGAATGAGGACTCAGGCTATATCAAAGCCGAGGGGCGAGGGTCCATCACCCCCTTTTTCTATAGCCCCCCAAGTCCTTCCCTGAGGGCCCCCTTGTGACCATGCCTGTCTTAGGTCGTCCTTCCTTTGAGGAATCTTACCCATCATTGGCTAACTGGTCATCCGCTTGGGGCAAAGCAGGGTTAAGTAAATGGGACAGAGGCAGCACCCCTGCCAGGGAGATAAGCTTTGTCTCCTTAGTGGCTTATGGTCCCAAGGTCTCTCACTCAGCCTTAGCCATGGGGGGTTACAGCTTCTGAAACCAGGCAGGGCGGTTCCCAACAATAGTGGTTATATTTTCTTGTTGGATTATCCCTTTATCATTATGTAATGTCCTCTGTCTCATTTTATCGCCTGTGTTTTAAAGTCTGTTTTGTCTCATCTAAGTATTGCTAACCCTGCTTTTGTTTTTGTTTTTTTCCATTTCTATCTGCATGACATATTTTTTTCTGTGTCTTTACTTTGAGTCTGGGAAGGTCTTTCATTTGGAAATGGGTCTCTTATAGACAGCGTACATATTGATCTTGTGTTCTTATCCATTCGGCTACCAGGTGTCCTTTGATTGTAGCATTTAAGCCATATATAGTTAAAATAATTTTTGATAGGTATGTATTTATTGCCATTTTGTTCTTTGTAATTACATTCCTCTTTTCTTCCTAAAGAAGTCCCTTTAACATTTCTTGCATTTCTGGTTTGGTAGTGACGAACTTTTTTAGCTTTTTTATTTTTGTCTGAGAAGCTCTTTGTTTCTCCTCAATTTAATTTTTTTAATTTTTTTAAAGATTTTTTATATTTATTTTCAGAGAGAGGGGAAGGGAAGGGAGGGAGAAAGAGAGGGAGAGAAACATCAATGTGTGGTTGCTTCTCACATGCCCCCAAACTGGGGACCTGGCCTGCAACCCAGGCATGTGCCCCCACTGGGAATCGAACCGGCAACCCCCTGGTTCACAGGCCCATGCTCAATCCACTGAGTTACACCAGCTAGGGCTCTTCTCAGTTTTAAAATGACAGCTTTGATGGGTAAATATTTAGTCTTGGTTGTTGGTCCTTGCTTTTCATAACTTTAAATATTTTGTGCCAATTCTTTCTGGCCTGAAATGTTTTTGTTGAGAAATCAGCTGACTCCACTGGAGCTTCTTCATAGGTAACTGTTTTTCTCTTGCTACTTTTGAGATTTTCCCTTTGTCTTTATCTTTGTCATTTTAATTATGATATGTCTTGGTATGGGTTTCTTTGGATTCATCTTGTTTCAGTCTCTCAGTGCTTCCTGGATACGTGTGTCTTTTTCCTTTACCACATTAGGGAAGTTTCAGTCATTATTTCTTTAAATAGCTTCTCAGTCCCTTTCTCTCTCTCTTCTTGTGGTACCCCTAAGATGTGGATGGTGTTATCCTTGATATCCCAGAGCTCCCCTTAGACTGTCCTCATTTTTAAAAGTTCTTTTTTCTTTTTGTTGCCCTGTTTGGGTGTTTTCTGCTATCTTGTCCTCCAATTCACTGATTAAGTCCTCTGCTTCATCTGACCTGGTGTTGATTCCTTCTAGTGTATTTTTTTTTTTTTTTTTTAAAGAGAGAGAGGGGAGGGAGACAGAGCAATGTATGGTTGCCTCTCACATGGCCCTCACTGGGGACCTGGCCTGCAACCCAGGCATGTGCCCCGACTGGGACTCGAACTAGGACCTTCTGGTTCCCAGCCTGCACTCAACCCACTGAGCTACACTGGCCAGGCCCTTCTAGTGTATTCTTTATTGCACATACTGTATTCTTGATTTCTGACTCATACTTTTTTATGGTTTCGGTGTCATTTTTTATGTTTACTGTCACTTTAAGTTCTCACTGAATGCATATGCCGTTCTGCTCTTCCCCTGAGTTCCTTGAGCATTCTTACAATCATTACTTTTTTTTAAAGATTTTGTTTATTTTTAGAGAGAGGGGAACGGAAGGAGAGAGGGAGAGAAACATCAGTGTGTGGTTGCCTCTCGTGCGCCCCCAACTGGGAACCTAGCCCACAGCCCAGGCATGTGCCTTGACTAGGAATCAAACCTGTGACCCTTTGGTTCACAGGCCTGTGTTCAGTCCACTTTGCTACACCAACCAGGGTCTTATAACCATTATTTTATACTCTGTATCTGGTAGCTTGCTTTTCTCCATTTTATTTAGTTTATTTTCTGGAGATTTCTCCTTTTCTTTCATTTGCAGTGTGTTTCTTTGTCTCCTCATTTTGGCTGCCTGTCTGTATTTGTTTCTGTGTATTAGGTAGATCTGCTCTGTCTCCCTGTCTTTGTAGTATGGCCTTATGTAGTAGGTGTCTCTTGGGTTTCAGTGGCACAGTCTATCTTGTCAACTGATCCAGGTAGTTCAGGAATGTTTCTTGTGTTGGATGTTTGAGCCTTCCTTTTATAGTTGAGTGTCGATTGCTCTGGTTGACCATGGGTGGGATTGAGCCTCATACTGGCTGACTATGAGGATTGACCCAACCACGGTGTTTAATCTGCTGTGTGTGGGCAGACTCCATAAAGCAGAATTTCCCCCAGCAGGGTCTGGTGCTCCCTTTGGGTGTGCCTCTTGTGAAGCTAATTGGACTGTGCTCTGATTTGGTCTGAAGCTCACCACCATGTGCTTTACTTCTGGGGGGGTTTGAGAGGGAATCCAGTGCAGGTCAGTGTCAGATTCTGTCTCTGACCCACCCTAGGTTACCTGTTTTGAGCTACAAAGAGATCCTAGCCTGTATCTGAGTCTGCTGGCTTGGACACATGTGGAAGGGACCAAACTGCATAACAAGGTCAGCTTCCACCAGCTCCTAGCACAGAACCATGCCAGCAGATGGCCAGGGCACTCTAAGTTATGCCTGCAACTGCTGGCTACTTGTTAGGTCCAGTTGCTGAAAGAGCCTCTGGCAGTACATGATTTGCATGAGTTCTCACTGAGTATCAGGTAGGGTGAGTGCTGTTCACCAGGTTGATACAAATTGAAACTTGGCACCAGTGCTGGGTCTGAGACCACTCAGCAAAAGTATCAGTGTATACCAAGGACAGCTGCCACAGGTGGACCATTGTGGTAGGGCACAATCTAAGGGAATTATCAGGCTGAGGCCAGCAGAGTTAATCATGCTAAAAGAGATCATTATTTGGCCATGTGGAGGGGGGGGGCTCTGCATCAGAATGGTGGTGCTAGTTGGTGTGAGGGGGAAAAATGGCCCTTTCCCTATTGCCACACAACTCAGCCTTGCCCTGTGTATCTCTGATACAAGCTGAGTCTACCTAGATCACCTCAAGAGCCCTCCAAGAAAGACTGCACTGTGGATCCAAGCTGGACTCATCAGCATACTTCTTTGCTAGACATTTGGCTCGGCCACTGGGAGTCAGGAGGAGGAGCTACTGAATTTCTCCAGGTTGATGTTTATTAGAGGAGAGTGTTCAACACAAGATACATGACATCTGGGTTGTGTGGGACCACAACTCAACACAGGGACTTTAGCAGCTGTTCCTTCAGCTCTCTACCTGAATCTGTGCAACCCAAAATCTCCCCATAGGACTCCAGTTTGCCCTGAGCCACCTTCCCTCTGCAAGAGCCCAGAGTGAGTGGCCATCAAAAAGATTTTGTGCATTGTCGCTTTCAGAGGACACATGGGTTTCTAGCAAACTGATCTCTTCCTGGTGGACAGAGTCTCTGCTGATTTACACAGCCAGACATTTTGTGGGCTCCAGTTCCCAGCTCTGGTGCTCCGATCTTGCGATCCCTCACTCCTCAGGGGTATTCTTTGCACCTGAGATATCCTTCCGAATTCTCAACCACTGCGCATGAGTGCAGGGCTGGCCCTTTTCACATCTCCACCCCTTCTACCAGTCTCGGCACAGCTTCTTGTGTAAATCCTTGGGTGTGAGTCTTCTATTCCGCTAATCTTCAGTGGGTTATTTTGGTTCATTGTTCTTTAATTAGTTGTAATTCTGGTTTGTTCCTGGGAGGAGGTGAGTGTTATTTTTATCTACTCTGCCACTATCTTGGACCTTCCAAAAGAAGTGTATTCTTTTTTTCCCCATTAATTTATTTACTTTTAAATTTTCTTATTTTTTAAAGAAATGGGAAGGGAGTGAGAAAGAAAGGTACAGAGAGACCACTATGAGAAAGAAACATTGACTGGTTGCCCCTTGTACATACACCAACTGGGGATCAAACCCACAACCCAGGCATGTGCACTGACTGGGAATTGAACTGGTGACCTGTTGCTTTGTGGGGTCACTGAGCCACAATTGGTTGGCCAGGGTTCCATTTATTTTTTTATTGAATTTATAGAGGTGACATTAGTTAATAAAATTATATTTGTTTCAGGTATACAATTGAAGAATACACCATCTATATATTTTATTTTGTGTTTACTACCCCAAGTCAAGTCTCATTCCATCACCATTAATCCCCGCTTTACCTACTGCTACCTCCCCCCACACCTTTTTCCCTCTGGTAATCATCATACTGCTGTCTCTGTATATGAGTTTTTATTACTTAATCCCTTCACCTTTTTCATCCAGCCCCCCAAACCTTCACCACTTGATAGTTGTTAGTCTGTTCTCTATGTATGAGTCAGTTTCTTTTTGTTTGTTAGTTTTTGTTCATTAGTTTCCACATATGAGTGAAATCATATGATACTTGTCTTTCTCTGACTGACTTGACTTCATTTAACATAGTACGAGGGTGGACCCCAAAAAACTGAGAATTTATTTGTAAAAAATGGTGTATTCTTAACATGTTTAAAATTCAGTCACCTACAAAGTACTCTCCATTTGATGCAGTACAGTTTTCCACTGCTCAAAACAGTTTTTGAGCTCATCGATTTTGATGCCTTTTGGTGCTTCTGCCATTTTTTGTTTCACCTCTTCCACATCAGCAAAACATTTCCCTTTGAGGAATTTTTTCACTGGGAAGACAAAAAAAGTCACTCAGTGTGAGATTGGGTGAATAGGGAGGGTGGGGCATGGGGGTCATGCCATTTTTGCTCAAAAACTGCTGAACACTCAACACAGTGTGGGCAGGTGTGCTCATAAATCATACATCATGAAATGGGCAAGTGCATTGAAAGAGTCTTAAAAATTCACTGAAGCTGAACGTCGTCTCTCACAACAACGCCAGCTGGTACACTGATACAGATGGGTTCCTAGAACACTCATCCAGCATAGGAAGCCTGTACTATAAGGGGCCCACCCTCCAGAAGATTTTGGAGGGTTCCCCACTTATGTTCTCCAGGCCCATCCATGGTGTCACAAAAGATAAGATTTCCTTTTTTATAGCTGAGTGGTATTCCACTGTGTAAATGTACCACAGTTTTTTTGTCCACTCACCTACTGATGGACATTTGGGCTGTTTCTAAATCTTGGCTGTTGTAAATAATGCTTCAGTGAACATAGGGGGTACATATATTCTTTCAAAGTAGTGTTTTGGGTTTCTTTGGATATATTTTCAGAAGTAGAACTGCTGGATCATAAGACAGTTCCATTTTTAAATTTAGAAATAATTCCATACTGCTTTTCACAGTGGCTGCACCAATCTATATTCCCAGCGATAGTGCATAAAGGTTACCCTTTCTCCACATCCTTGCCAGCACTTGTTTATTTTATTGACGATAGCCATTTTGACTGGTATGAGGTGATATCTTGTGGTTTTAATTTGCATTTCTCTTATGATTAGTGATATTGAACATCCTATCTGTCTATTGACCATCTGTATGTCCTCCTTGGAGAAGTGTCTTTTCAGGTACTTTCCCTGTTTTTAATTGGATTGTTTGTTTTCCTGATGTTGAGTATTATAAGTTCTTTATAAATTTTGGATATTAATCCCTTATCAGTTGTATCAGTGAATATGTTCTATTCAGTGGATTGTCTTTTTATTTTGTTGATGGTTTCCTTTGCTCTGCAAAAACTTTTTAGTTGGATGTAGTCTCATTTGTTAATTTTTTTTGTTTCCCTAGCCCAAAGCATTAATATCAGACTATTGCTGTAGGAAATGTCTGAGATTTTACTGCCTGTGTTTTCCTCTAGGATTTTTATGGTTTAGATTCTAACATTTAATTCTTTAATTCATTTCGGGTTTATTCTTTGTATATAGTATAAGAAGGTGGTCAAGTTTCTTCATTTTTCTTTTCTTTTTTAAATATATTTTATTGATCATGCTATTACAGTTGTCCCATTTCCCCCCCTTTCTTCCCCTCCACCCCCACCCCCATTCCCCACCCTTTAGTTTTTGTCCATAGGTCATATACATAAGTTCTTTGTCTTCTACACTTTCTGTACTATTCTTAACCTCCCCCTTTCTGTTTTCTGCCTACCATCTATGCTACTTATTCTCTGCACCTTTTCCCCCTCTCTCCTCCTACCATCCCCTGTTGATATCCCTCCATGCCTTATATAAATCCCTTTAACATTTCATATAACAAAGGCTGGGTGATGATGAACTCCTTGAACTTGACCTTATCTGAGAAGCACTTTATCTGCCTTTCCATTCTAAATGATAGCTTTGCTGGATAGAGCATTCTTGGATGTAGGTCCTTGCCTTTCATGACTTGGAATACTTCTCTCCAGCCCCTTCTTGCCTGCAAAGTCTCTTTTGAGAAATCAGCTGACAGTCTTATGGGAATTCCTTTGTAGGTAACTGTCTCCTTTTCTCTTGCTGCTTCTAAGATTCCTTATTTTTAATTTTGGATAATTTAATTATGATGTGTCTTGGTGTGTTCCTCTTTGTATCCAACTTTTTGGGGACTCTCTGAGCTTCCTGGACTTCCTAAAAATCTATTTCCTTCACCAGCTTGGGGAAATTCTCCTTCATTATTTATTCAAATAAGTTTTCAATCCCTTGGTCTTCCTCTTCTCCTTCTGGCACCCCTATGACTCAGATGTTGGGACGTTTAAAGATGTCCTGGAGGTTGCTAAGCCTCTCCTCGGTTTTTTGAATTCTTGTTTCTTCATTCTTTTCTGGTTGGATGTTTTTTTCTTTCTGCTGGTCCACTCCGTTGATTTGAGTCCCAGTTTCCTTCTCATCCCTTCTCATTTGTTCAAGTAATTTCGACAATTTTTCGTCGAATTCTGTGAGCATCCTGATTACCAGTGCTTTGAACTATGCATCTGATAGGTTGGCTATCTCTTTGTCACTTAGTTGTATTTTTTCTGGAGCTTTGATGTGTTCTTTCATTTGGGCCTTTTTTTTTTTCTCGGTGCGCCTGTTACTTTAAGGGGCGGAGCCTTAGGTGTTCACCAGGGCATTGTGTTGTGACACTGTCTGTGGGGGTGGGGTAACCCACCTCGCTGTGTTGTGATGCTGTCTGTGGGGGCAGGGCCTGAGAGAACAGTGGCGCTTGCTCTGTTCTCCGCACTTCCCCAGCTGCCCACAAACAAGTTGGGTCCTTCTTTGCTGGCTCCGGGGTGAGCAGGCAGGTCTGCACAGTTTCAAGTCCCTGTGGGTCACCCCAGCGAACTCTCCTGTGAGGCCGGGAGTTCCTCCCACTGCCGCCTCAACCCCCAAAGGTGTATTCAGTTGGTGGTTTGAGGCTTTATTTCCCTGTGTTGATGGGCCGCGCGATCTGTTCCGCTCCCCAGCTTTTCCTCCCGGTTTATCTGCACGAGAATGAGGGACCGCCCAGTCCACCATTCTCAGCCCCGGTTTTGCCAAGTGCGCCTGCTGCGTTTTGGTCAGGCACATCCGCCATGGGCCTTTCCTGGCAGCTGGAGTGTTGCTGGTACCGCTCTACAAACCGTGTCTTGCCGAGTGCTCTCCACCCTGCTCCGCCCCGCTTACCGGTTTGGATGAACGTGTCTTCTTTAACTCCTTGATTGTTGGACTTCCACTCAGTTCAGTTTTCTGTCAGATCTGGCTGTTTTTGTTTTTTTTTTAATTGTTGTTTTTCCTTTTTTAGTTGTGTGAGGAGGCACAGTGTGTCTACCTATACCTCCATCTTGGCAAGAAGTCCAGATTTCTTCTTTTTTCTTTGTTTTGCATATATCCATCTCATTTTCCCCACACTGTTTTTTGAGTAGACTATTTTTACCTCATTGTATATTTTGCCTCCTTTGTCAGATATTAATTGCCTATAAAGTCACAGTTTATTTCTGGGCTCTCTATTATGTTCCATTTATCTATGCCAATACCATGCTGTTTTGATTACTGTGGCCTTTTTTTACTTTTAAGATTTTTATTTATTTCTTTTTAGAGAGAGGGTAAGGGAGGGAGGAATAGAGGGAGAGAAACATTAATGTAGGGTTGTCTCTTGCATGCCCCCTACTGGGGACCTGGCCTGCAACCCAGACATGTGCCGTGACTAGAATCCAACTGGTGGCCCTTTGGTTCTCAGGCCAGCACTCAGTCTACTGAGCCACAGCAGCCAGGGCTGATTAATATGGCCTTGTAGTATAGTTTGATATCAGGTAGGATGATTCCTTCAACTTTCTTCTTTTTCTGGATTGCTGTGGCTATTCTGGGTCTTTTGTGGTTCCATATAAATTTCTGGAATAGTTGTTCCAATTCTGTGAAATATGCCATTGGTATCTTAGTAAAATTGCTTTGAATTTGTAAATTGCTTTGGGTAGTTAATTCTTTCTATTCATGAACACAGTATATGCTTCCACTTATTTGTATGCTTCTTTAATTTCTTTATTCATTGCCTTATAATTTTTTAAGTGCAGGTCTTTTACATCCTTGGTTAAATTTATTTGTAGGTACTTTTTTTTTTTTTAAGCAATTGTAAGTGGAATTGTTTTCTTATTTTCCCTTTCTGATAGCTCATTGTTGGTGTATAAAAGTGAAACTTATTTCTGGATATTTATTTTGCATTCTGTTATACAGAACCCTAAAGATTCCACCAAAATATATAGAACTGATAAAAGAAGTATATTCTTGACTGTTGTTGATGGACCTATTAAAAAATTGGAATGGACTAACCAGTTAGATTAGTAACCATTAGTTACAGATGGTTAATTTAGGGCAGTGCAGAAATAGTAAAAGCAAAAATCATAAATGTGCCTTTAAAATTACTTTATTTTTTCAAATAGTTTTGGAGAATTTTTTTTTCTATTTGTCCATTAAGATCACCTTTCAGATACTCAAGTGTCGCAGATTCTTGGCCATGCAGAATCCATGGTGACCATGACTGAATGCATGTAAATAAATCTCACACAGGAATACGCAGGAAAAGAGGACCAGGACCATGCGACTCCTCCCTCATTGTCTGGGAGAGAGCCCCCCGCCTTGGGTCCAGGGATTTTTATTGAAGGTTTTGGGCACAGAGCATCAGAATGGTCTTCATTAACTTATGCATAAAATGTAGATTCAGGTCTTATGGCAGGTACATCAAAAGGGAGCTATGTAAATGAAAGAGCAACGAGCTTTGGCTGAATACTTAAGAACCGTAAACATTTGGTCAGGAAGAGCCTAGATGTGCATTAGCATAAGTCCTTTGATCCAGGGAAGGGGGAAGGATTCAGCAAGGCAGTAAATCTTAAGAAATATGTTAGCCAAATTCCCCTTCAGGAAATTCTGGTTCCACGAACATGTGTCCACGCATGCCGACTTGGACTTTATCACACAAGGGGCCTTGCCCTTTGACATGTGTGAAAGTCCAGGGCTACGCTTCTCATACTGTGGAAAAATGAATTCCCTTTACTCAAGCTACTTGTAAAACTACTTAACAACTGCTTGAGGTTGATGACATTTGTTTTCTTTTGTAAACCCAGCTACTGTGGTAGTATTTGTGTAGCAGAATTTACATTCCAAGCTGCTGTCAGTCTTATTTTTTTAAATGTTGAGTGTCATTTATAATAGAATAAGAATACCGTGTTGGAACAAACTATTGAAATGTCACTTGATATGTGTCCTAGTTGAAAAAACACTCAAATACACTATACCTACAAGAATGCACTATAAAACAGTTTTTAAAAAAATATTTTCTTTTTTTTTTTTAATTATTTTATTGTTGTTCAATTACAGTTGTCTGCATTTACCTTCCCCCCACCCCACCCCAGGCAAACCCACCTCCCTCCCTTGCTTCCCCCCTCCCCCTTGGTTTTGTCCATGTGTCCTTTATAGCAGTTCCTGAATACCCTTGTCCCCCTTCTCCCCTTCCCCCTCCCCTCTGGTTACTGCCAGAATGTTCTAAACTTCAATGTCTCTGGTTCTATTTTGTTTCT